>PVKE010018978.1:0-28955 GCA_004027555.1 Craseonycteris thonglongyai | reverse complement strand
AAAGATGAGGACCTGGGAAAGCAAGGACAACCATAAAGACCAGTCCCTTATTTGAAAATGAGTATGATGAGAAGTGAGGATCTGAAAAAGACAGAAAAGAAATCAGGAGGGTGTGGCAGCCCAGCAGCTGAGAAAGGATCAGTTAATAATTGGTGAACTATTATCCTCTCCCCACCGCCACCCCAACCCCCAGGATGCTCATCACCATTGAACATGCCCAAGTAGAACATTCGGACAAATCCCAGTAATGGCTTTAGGAAATCCTTCAAACCAAGACCCGGGCACAAGGGCAGACAACACAGATTTCCCATGACACAAGCTGCTGGTGAGTTTTGAGAAACGTTCAGACCCAAGAATCAACAGAACGTGCTGGAGACACGTTCGTGACTTTATTTTTCATGATGTTACCAAGACTGATTGTAGAACAGTTAAGTGGCAACGCAGTTTCCCCTAACTGCCCTCTGTGCCTGTCATCAGCCGTATCATCTGTTATTTTATTTAGGTAGCATCTCTCCTTGCCTTATCCACGATGTCAAGTCTTTCTACGTTCCTTCTCTCAGGCATCATATGATTTTTATTGTTCCACAAAAAGTCATATTTTGTTACTCTCCTTCCCATGGCTCCCAGGTAGGAACTAACCGCATCGATAAGGAAAACACAGCATCGGCGGGAGCGCCACACTCCAGCCAACTCGATGCCGGGCCTTGTTCACGCTGTTCTTCAGTACCCAGGGCTCACATTTCTGTGCCTGGGTCGTGTGTTGGGTGTTGAGCCTTTAAGGGCCTGCATCTCACTGCTTTTTTTTTTCTGTGGGAAATGCACTTCCATTTGTTAAAGTGTCTGCCACTCTGTTTCTAATTTGTAGGGGCCCAAACGGCAAAGGACGTAAGCATGTTTTGGCTGGAAACCCCAGAATATGTGGCCACTTTCCAAGCCCAGAACTGACCTCTCCTTTCTCTCCCTCCTGTGAATGAAAATGCTCCTTCACAGGAGTTGGGAAGCTCAAGACATTTTCAGTCCTGCAAAGACTTTTGTATCCCATTTAAAAGTTAAATTGCACATTTTACTCATAGAAATCCTACTTCGGAAGAGCTACAGAGTCCGGGAGCATGGAGACTTAATATTTACTAAATTGATAATGAAAACATTTGGTTTCATTTTTATGTTCTTCATACTCTTTGGTTCATATTGGAAAGCACCTTCCTATCTACCTGGCCTATAATAGGCTTTCGTTCAATGTCTGTGAATGAGATGCTCCCGTAGCACCTTCAGGAACTAGGAAGGGCAGATGGGAATATTTCCATGGTAAAGAGACAGGTCTCCAGCTAAAGCAGGTGGAGCTCGGAGGGGGCTGTTCATTACCCAGAGTTGCACCTCTGAATATCAGCAGGCCCATGGTGGGGACCTGAGGCTCTGAGTGCCATCTGTTGGTGGCAGACTGATCTGGGTATCAGTGTGGATGGATTTCTGCAACCACATCACTAAATAGGGTTTTGTGACTATCATATCACATTTCCCTCTAATGCAAATGTGCATTTCCCTGTCCCTTTGAATTGTAGTAAATTTTACTCTGTTTTGGTTTTTTTTTTTCTAAGTGGAATTTAAATGTTATTTCATCAGCTCTCTTTTCATTTGCCTCAGCTTTCATTGTCTTCATTTCCATTCTTCTGTTTGGTGACTTTTTACTCCTTTCATTTCCCCCATGTCACCCATTGCCCTTTGTCCTCTATCCCTGCTGCCCTTGCACCAAACAGCACGTGGCTTCCTGCACCTGTTCCACTGCCATGCAATCACCAAAGTGAGATGCTGAGGAGTAGGGAGTGTGCCCAGAGGGAGGGGACTTGCTCTGGGCTACAGAGGGACCTTGGCAGTGGATTGCCTAGACCCCAGTTTAAATAGGACAGGAAACAAAGGTTCTGTCCTATTTTACACAATACGTGTGGTCAGCCTACTGACACCTTACATTTAGGCCAGTGAGATTAGGCTGACCACACGTACCGTGTAAACTGAGACAGGACCTTTGTTTTGTGTCCCTTTAAAATGGGATGTCTGTCTGGTCAGCCTACCCATATTCCTTTGTTTTACTCACCCATGAGCCTCTGCACACCAGGCCCCCAGAGACAAGTAAACGGGGCTTCACTGGATTGGGGGCTCTAATCAGATCAGCCAGGCTTTGGGGTGCTTTCAGGTAAAGTCTTTCCTATGACAGAAGCTGGGTCTTCCATTTTGCATTTTTAACTTTAGGATGTCTGTGCAGCTAATTTATTCCTAGAAAATCCGTTGTCCTAGTGAATCTTAAATCCAGCCACTCCTCTTGGCACAAACTGTTAGTAGAGGTTATAGTGGGCTCTGGCCCTCTCTCCGCTGCTGCGGGTCACTGTGTGGTCCTGGCACATGCTGGCTTTCAGCTCAGCCCCTAGTGTGTGCCCCTGGACATCTTTCAGAGCACAGAGTATCCACTTCCATTTTCTATTGAAAATTTCCAGAGAATTCTGCCAGTGACACGTGCCATTTTGCCATAAACCATCAAATAACTTGGTTACTAAAGGACTCAGACCTAGATTGACCTTCTTTTCAAGCTAGTGACCTTGGGATCGATTCAGAGACTGTGTTTTAAGATATAATGCCATAAGCCAGTGACACGTCCTTGCTGACTGCTCCTGTGCTGAACTTCAGAGAGACTGCCGCCCTTGCTTCCTTGACTTCTGGTCCCAAAACATGTCCCCTCTCCCCTCCCTCGACGGGCGAAAGAGCATGAGGTAGCATTACTCAGAACACAAACAGGCTTCTCACCCTCCCACCCACCCCCGCCCTGGTGCACCTGGCGGGCACCTGAGCCCCGTGTGCCTGCTCTCCCACAGGACCAGTCTGTGTCCTGCAGAGCTAAGGAGAGCCAGTTCCAACCACCCCTGAAACCTCTCGGAGGCGGTAGCTGGAGGCAGGTAACAATCCTGGCAACCCGCTTGTATGTTTTGGCCCCAGACCGATGTGGTAAACCACCTCCCCGCTCCCCTCCTCCTCCTCCTCACCTCCCCCTCCCGGGGGTCTGCCTTTCAGGTTTAGTCAAGATGGAGTTGGCGTCTCATTGTCCACCAGGAAAATGAGGCAGCCTCAGCAGCCCGTTCCGAGCCCCGTTCCTCCTCTGAAAGCCAGCTCCAGGCCTTTGGGTCCCTTCCCCTTCGGCCCCTGTCTGTGAAGCGCTGGACAGGGCTTTGTGATGGATGCCCTTCTTTCCTTGCACTTTCACCAACAGATTAGCCAAAGTGCAGGCCTTTGAATTGTAGCAAACAGACGAGAGGCTTAACGTGCTCCATTGCCCCCAGAAGATGGATTCTGTATATAGAGTTGTTATTCCTCGCTTTTGCTTAGGGACGAAAAAAAAAAAAGAAAAAAAGAATTTATTTTATGTTTTGAGGTTAAATGAATGTGGGATAAATGTATACATAGTGTCCTGAGTGTATATATGTATGTATCGCTATATGTCAGCTGAACTGAGTACTTTTCCACATATGGAAGAATTTCTCAAGATCATGTTTAACTAGAAATTTCTCTCCCCAACTTCCCTGGAGTACATGTTTGAATATACATTATATATACATATAATATGTGTGTGTGTAAATACATTTTCATGTTTCCTACATAAAAGAAAACTTACCATGTATCAGAGCCTATTACAAAAGAAGAGTTATAGAACAACTGAAAAAAACAAAACAAAAAACATTTTTAGTTCCCCATGACAGTCACCTAATAAGAAAAATGACCTGTGCTAGGTTTTTAATATCAGTTTTCCATCGGAGCTAGTACATCTGAAACTTGTCTGAATAAGAGACAGCTGAGTTTTCTGCATTACAAATCTCATTTCGGCTTCCTGTCAGGAGGAAGCTGTGACATTCCAGAACGCAGGAAGAAGCCTCTGGTGGGGCTGATGTTTATCTGACGGGAGAAGGGTTCAGAGATTTCAGCCATCCCCAGTCTTGGGCCAGCCCTGTCACAACCAGATAAGATATGCCGGGATGAATTTTGAAATCAATCCTGTGAGCCACTTGTCTCTTTTCTTTCCTTTGTAGGAAGTTAATCAATTTTAAGGAGTAGAAATACAATCGACATTTCACATTGTATTGGTTTTAGGTGTACTCCACAATTTGATCTGTGTAGATGCTGGGACATGATTACCAAAAGAGCTTAGTTAATATCTGTCACCATGCATTGTTCAAGTTGATTTTTTTCCTTGTGATTGCTTGCCTCTTTTCTGATACTCCTTTCATCTTAAGTAGACTGACCTAGACTGTGTTTCAATCTCCACAGATTTTTTTTTAAAGTTCTTGAAATAGATGACTCACGTGTCACTTTTTTCTGTATCCCTCAAAGACTACTAAAAATCCCTCAAAGCCACTAAAACATGTGCCAAGAGTTAGTATAGGTGATTTTTCACCACTGGGAAGAGAAAGTAGCAGTTTATTTGCTGTTGGCATGTGGAGCGACCCTGGTGTGAACCTCTGGGAGGCCACAGGTAAAGAAGATGAGGACAAGTGTATGAACTGTTGTGGGAGCTCCTTCACTGCCCCTTGTCCTCGTGGTGGCTACATGCTCACCCAACCATTACGAGCCACCGAACAGGAAGGGAGGGCAGGCGACGTGCAGCTCTCTGGAAGCTGGCTTTGCAGATGAGCAGGTTATTGCCGAAGCTCTTTAATCTGGGTGTGATGTTAATTCCTTACATGTAAGCACAGGAGGGCATGATGCGATAAACCCCGCCAGGTAGGGTCTTCAGGTGTGGGAACAAGGCAGGGCTGCTTAACGTGTCAGGATTCTCTGGTTAGAAAAGGATTTTTCCTCATAAGAGATTTGAGCCCATTGAAAATTCCCATCTTACTCTATTTTTGGATAAAGCTATTACCACCCCCACGCCCCCTTTTTACTGATTACTTTTAGTTTTAAACCTTGTTTGTAGTATTAGAGTTTCATTAAGAGATTTGTTGCAGCATCTCTTGAGTCAATAGGGGTTTTCAGACATGGCCTGCCTTCCCCAGCTTGTAGGTGGAGCGCATCTTGGCAACATCAGGGGGTTGACTCCTTTTCAGTGAGCCGCTTTAATGTGGTCACATTTGTCTATGAGGCAGCGCCTCAGCTCCCCCATTGAAACAAGGTGGCCAACCCTGAAACGTCGGGAGGCAGGGAAATCCATTGTCTGTTGCTAAACACCGCCGCCTCTCTTTTCTTCTTGAACTGATGGAAGAGGATCATGTTCGGCTTACACACTCCAGACACTTGCCGCCTTCTGAAGATAAGGGCTCCTTTCAGTGTGCACTGCGCATGCACAGATTTTGAAAACTATCTTACTCACCGAACAATAGCATTCTGAAAATTGTTCCAGCATCTAAATACTAATGATCTGAATAAATTCTAGCTTTGAACAGTGCTGAGATGTCCAAACGTCTAAGGATGCTTTTGTACATGGGCAGACCCTTTTCAGACACACCCCCTTTTGCCTTGGGTCTTAATTGGCAAAATCAAATAACTGGTTGTAAGAATTACAAACTATCAAATGCTACCAAGGGGAATGCTATGTCTCATTGTGTTTGCCTACAGTTGTAACATCTACAACGTGGTTTAATTTGCTTTCTCTGATTTAATTCACATGGCAGCCTTATGAAGTGTCAGGGCCAGTATATAACCCCATTTTCTTTCTGAGGCGATTGAGTCAAGAGGTTAGAGAATTTGGTTGCCCACTAGCCAGGAAATGGCAGGGCCACATTCATGTTGAAAACACAAATTGCCCTGTGATTCACAAAGCCAAGCGTTAGGTCGGATGGATGAGGGAGCAAAACAAAACCTGTCCCCACCCCGGCTCTCTTTTATGGCTCTCTGGCCCGGGCTCAGCTCCTCGCAGATGTGGACTTTGGGCTTGGAAACGATCCTGCTGGCCAGCGGAGAGCCTCGCAGCGTTTCCATCTTCAGCTGGGTAGCGTAGCTCTCCGCTGGGATTGCTGGTGCTGTGCACCCCGTTCTGCTTGGCCAGAATGACTTTTGCTGCTTGAAGGGAGTAGAAAACAAGTTCCTACAGGCCACCTCATAGCACGGGTCCAAAAATCAAGAAAGTCCCCAAAGATGCTGCATTGGAAGTGAAGGAGAACGCCCACCTTTCAAGCCTCTATCCTGTTCTCAGTGACTTGACAAAGGGACTCAGGTGGCTGCCCTTTCTCGGGGTGAACGTGTGAGGTGAACTTGCGGAGAGGAGCCAACCCAGGCTACCCGGTCTCTGCCTCCACCTTGAGAAGCTCCCCGGTGTGTCCTGTGAAGTGTGACGTCTCTTCGTCATGTGCCCCCTCCGCCAGTGAAGTTCAGCTTCACCAACTGAAAAAAAGAGGATAAACTGGGGATGGGGCCGGTGCCATCGTGTTCAGTGGAGAAACACGGGCACAACCATCGTGGGCGCCAGAAAGCATACCCTGTCATCGGAGTCCAGACCTGGAAGCCAGACCCAAGCCTGGCGTACGTCCCCATCTGGAAATATTTAAGTTCCCATGTCTGAGGAGACGTTGGGGGCAATGAAGGGCCTGAAGGTGCTGCCTTATCCCTCAGGGACCTTGGAATCTGTTGGGGTGCTGATGACATGCCCATATCAGGGACACCTGCTGATGCATGTGAGCTTCCCTTCCTTCCAGGAGCCACAGGGTCCCCGCCCACGTTGTACCATCCTGCTGCCACCAGGCCCTGCCCCGGCTGGGAAAGAGGCCGGGCAGAGTGTGGAGTGTTCCAGAGCTGGGCTAAGCAGGACCAGCAGAGGCCTCTGAAGCCCAAGTGAGCCCTTCTCTCTGGGGCTCACAGCTCCCTGTTGGAAGCGTGTACCTGTTTGGTAAACAGACGAGGATTTTGACCCTGGGTCCGAACTCCTGGCCGGGTGTCCTCCCGTGGGCTCCCTGAACGTTCTCAGACTGCCTTCCCACATCTGCCCGTGGAGCATCAGGAGGGGACTTTGCTGTTCTTTGCGGGAGCTTATCTGCAAATGGGCCCCACAGACTTTAACACAAACCATGTCACAGTTTATAGCCATTCCCGACCCCAACACCTGAACAAAGACGCTCATCCAAGGGCTCAGTGTTCCAGGAGGCAGGCGAGATGAATGGGAGGTCTTCACAGAGAAGGTTTAGACTTGACCCTGAGAGACCACTTACTAGGACTCCTTCCAGACTCGGGGTCCCGGTTTCCCAGGCTCACACCCACTGTCTTCCTTTCCACGTGTGTCTGTCGCTCCCATCTCTGGCCACGCCCACACGTGGCTATGCTAAGGGGCTACTTTGGCTGAACCAGGTGTGTGGCGCATTGTGAAGCCCACACTTGGTCCTGCTTTGGTGACTCGTTTAGCTGAAGTTTGCAGAGCCCCCCAGGCTTGCAGGCTTCAGAAAGTGTCAGAGGAGCCGTGAACTGAAATAGGGACAGGGCCAGGTCCCCTTAGGATAGGCCCCTTGCATCTCCTTCCACCAGGAAGCGGGAAGAACTGCCTGGGAGAGACAGTGGCTGAGTTCTCACAGAGGCCGTGGGCTGATTTGAAGGTGACACTTCCATGATGTCACTCTCCTTTCCAGCTAGGACAGGTGTGACTGTCATGTCCCCTTTAGGAACTTTGTCCTCTGACTTTAAGAAAAAAGCTATCAACTTAAAGAACTGCAGGGGCGTGTGCATGTGCGTGTGTGTGTGCATGTGCATACGTGTGTGTGTTGTTTTAATCCAGTGATGAGCTGGGGCTTGCCTGTCGGCTGTACCTAATACTTCAAAATAGGGACCAATTAAAGGTTTACACTGGGCCGTTTATCACGTCAGATTACAGAGTGCCTTTCCAGAGCTCCTTTGCTGGGGCTTATAAATGCCCCCCGTGATAGTGAGTCTCTTGTCTGGTCAGCAATGACTCAGCCCTTTGCCCTTAGATGTTGTCATCAGCATGTCCCCGTGAGGGACCCATCTGGTGCGGAATTTTGCTTTATCTCAGTATTTAGAGAGTGGGAATTTTGCTTTATCTCAGTATTTAGAGAATCACACTCGAGCCCAGCACCTGGGGCTTGAGGACTGTCATCAAAGCCTCCTGTCACCTCTGGGGCCGTAGATATATCCTAAGGTGATTTGAGAGTTAAGGGCCCTCCTTTAAAAGTTGCCATGTTTTGTGGTCACTGCATTCTGGGCTCAGCTGCCTTGGATGTTCTCTCACCCCACCCCCACCCCCACCCCCAGGGGATATGGGCAAAAGCACTTGGAAGACCCACGAACTAGGGGCTTTCTTCCCATCCAGATATTTTGGCAACTCCCAATGTAGCCGTCACTCATGAAGGACACACAAGGACACACACCAGAAAAGAGGCTGCGAAGTTGATTTGGAAACAAGCTTGAGGCGCGAACAGACTCTCCCAGGCCTGAGAGATACATTTTAAAACTCTGAGTATCTCCAAATAACTTGGCATGAAGTTAAGGATCAAGTGATATCTGTTTCTTATTTTTGAGTCCCCAAATTGACATTTCTGTGGGGTAAGGTTGCTGAGCAAATTAATATTTGTGTCCAGAGATGCAGGAGTCAAACAGCTACGAACATTTGGAATGACTTGGAGCCCCCTTTCTGATTAGCTCCTGCGATTTTGTTTTTTATTCCCCAAGCAGACACTCATTCTGACCCAGATCACTTGGTGATTAGGGTCAATTCATGTTTAAGCTTTGAAGATTAGAAACCAGAAGTGGCTACGACTTCCCTTTCTATTTTCTTTTAAAAATGTGAAACTTTAGAAATTAAAAACTTGAAAAAAAAAAAAGCGTAATAATCGGAGTTCACTAAAGGAACTTATCCACATTTCTGCCATGTTAAATGTTAGCAAAGTTTATATTGGACTGTCATATTTCTTTACTTTATTCACTAGCATACGAGACGTCGATCTCAACATCTGGTTTTTAATAACCCTCGACATCTGGGAGCTCCTTTTTATTCCTACAGTGGACGAGGCACAGTAGTGATATTGGCAGTGTATATTTTCAAGCTACAACCCCCGTCTGTTTCAATCATAATTAATTACCACTTTTTAATATATTTAATTTGCTAAAAGTGATTTGCATTAGACCGCATTTCACTGTGAAGAAAATAGCAGTGGATGTTGGGTGGCACTGGCTTTTTCTCTTCTTCTCTTCTCTCCTTTCCTTTCCTTTCCTTTCCTTTCTTCTTTTTCTTTTCTTTTTTCTTTTCATTTTAAAACCCTGTGTGAATGGGTTTGAAACAAACTGAATGTATACATGCTATTGGGTTTTAAATGCAAAATGAAATAAACTGCTTTACAAGGAAGGTGATTTTTACAACCATTTAGAAGCAGTCAGCAAAGGCGGTAGGCTGTATTTTAGGGGATGTCTTTTAGTATTTGTTTGGTGACTTTAGCAAATCATAGCATCGTGCTGTGCCTAGGTTTTTCTATAGCAGTGACTCTGGGGGTCAAGAATCTTATGACAAAACCTAGGGCCTCCATCCACACTTGCACACTTACCCACAATGTCCTGCACTGAGTGTCAAGGCGTTGCTAGACCCCCTGAAGCCCATTTGAGGAGACCTGAGGGTCCTGTGCTGTAGACTTTCCTTCTTCAAAACGGGACATCAACTTTGCTTTACTCCAGGAACTGAAAGAAAGTTCAATAAATGTAAAAAAAAAAAAAAAAAAAAAATCATGGTAAGGAAAGGGGTAGTTTATTGCCAGGAGCAATTGCTATACTGTGCAGAGATAAACAAACACTGGTAAATTTTACATGAGAAGACTGTTAAAATGATCGATTGTACCTTTTTTTTTTTTTTTTTACCAGAATATTCCTATCTAAACTATCAAGTGCACATTCATACCAAGCTGTCCAATTCAAACTATATGCAAATCTTATTTAGCTCATATCAGGTGGGCATTCTTAATACCTTGTGGTCCTTAGACCACTTTGGCAGTCTGCTGAACTCTCTGAACCTCTCCTCCGAATAATGTTTTTAATGCCTAAAATAAAATACAAAGAAACACAAAGGAAACAAATTATATGACAATTCAGTTCAAGAACACAGATCTAAATTCTTGAGTAGATGAAAATTACCTTTAACAGTTGGCATGGTTAGATTGAACTGTATGAAATGGCTATTTTTTCTAGATTGAAAATGGTCAAATGTTGGCATTTTCATATTATTCAACTTAATATGGCTGACAACTATGCAGTAAGGATCCAAATAGTGAGAAAACATTCCAAGTTATTTTCTTTCATCATCCTAACTTTTAAACCAAAGAAGCAAATCATGGCAAAGCCTGGTTTCATCCAGGATTTATTCAGGCAACTCCCAAATTCTGTGTGTGACCCTAACAGTAAACAGTGAGAATTCTTGTTCAGAACAGGACCTTCTGCTGGTGGACACACTTCTGTCTTCAAAGGTGTGATTTCGCTGCTCACCGTCCACTTCACGAAGTGGGGAAGTGACCAGCGGCATGCTGGACACCTTTTTCACAACAGGAGTTCAGACCTAATGAGTTTCAATTTATCCACAATTGAATACAATTTTAAGTTACACAGTTATCTTTCTATAAGCATTCAATGTATTGGGAGTTTACTGTGGTTTCTTTGACACTTATTTGACTACCCACGCATAATCATCCCATGGCATGCATGTCCTCTTTTATGCGGAGAGCAAAACATATAGAACCTGTCAAGTCGAGATCACGGCATGTTTGCACCCTTGAGAAATAACCCCTGTGACTTATTGCGTGCGCAAAAGTCTCTTCCACCCGACGAGATCTGTTTTTGTTTTTTTGTGTTTTTTTTTAATTCTTTAGCCTGGATTGATACTTAAAACTTAAGAGAAATTAAGGGTATTTGATTACTATAATTACTTATCTGCTTACTTAAAAGGTTTAATCTGCTCCTTAGGCATTTGCAATTCAGATTGTATGCTTTCCAAAAAAATAATCATCTGCTAATGTAGACTAATGTTAATCTTCTAATCCAATCTTGACACTGGGTGGGTAGACTGTTTTTGTTGGGGGAGGGGGGTTGCCATAGATGCAAAATTCAGTTATGTATTTGTCAAGTCCATGATGTGGAACTTAACTATGAATCTTTTCTTTTCTTTTTTTTTTTCTCCTTGCACTTTAAGATTAAAAAACAAAGTGAAGACCAATGTGCCTTTCCAGTGCAGCACGGTGTGACTAACCTTCTCTTCTTTCATTCCGCTGCTTCCCTCCTCTCCGCGCACCTCCCCACCCTGGCTGGCCTCAGGATGACGAGGAGGGCATATGGGCATAGCCCGGCCTGTAGACCAAAGTTCCAGTTTTGTTTTGTGGGGTGAGAAACCATCTTTTATATCACTTTTCTTTAAAAGATTGCTTTCTAGTGTTGTATTGTGTGCGTGATCAGTTGTGTTCACGGATGCTTGTGACTGATTGTGCACTGTGTTGTTTGCTTCTGTGTTCTGTGACCATCCCCAAGTGTCCCCTCCTTCCTACCCCCATCCCCCACCCCCACCCCTGAAACCATGCTATTGCTCTCCCTTGTTGGGGCTGGGTTGAGCACGATTCAGATTTTCTGTGTTATCTAAGGGATGATCGATGGTCTTGCTAGGAGGTCAACACATATTTAAGGGCCTGACTGCACTCAGAGATTGTCACAGTTCTCCAGTTGAGCTTTCAGCTCACTGCGTGCTTTGCCAGCTATGCCTGTGTGGTGTGACACTCGCATCCTTCTGGTTGTGCCAAATGTTTGGCAAGGAATAAGGAAAATAAAAGTATATATCTTCATGGAGCTGCATCTCTCATCTCTAAGAAGCCCGTTGAGTGGATTGCACTGTCTTCTCTCTGGCAGTTCTGAAGAAAACACAAGGATCAAGGCATAGTAATGGTGAATGGGTAACTAGCCCTCTTCAAATGAATCAAATGAGAAATATTAACATTGGCAGGTCTCAGGAGTGGTATTACATCTGTTGCTTTCTTACAATTGTGCTTCTACAGAGCTTTGCATTATAAATTTCATGTGTTGCATGTTTCAGAGGGTTTTGCTCTTTTAAAAGTTGACTTTTCGCTTCTAAGAGCCCACCCTTTATTTCTGCCCTGTCTGCCTTATAATGGAATAGTGGTGTAGGTGACTGTCACAGTTACAGACGGAACATGGAACTCAAGTGACTTTGCTACTGGGGATCCCATCTCTCCCAGCGCCGGCCGGCTGTTCACTGCACTTACAAACTCCTCGGTGCTGAATATACCTGTGGTTACATGGAAAATGCTGTTGAACTCGATAATGCTGCATATGCCATTGTGTTCAGAACAAGGACTGTGGTAAATAGTGTGCCATTGTGATTTTGTATGGTCAAAAAAAGCACTCAGCATGCAATTTTTTTCTGGGACACACGTGGAATGTCAGAGTACTGGAGAGTCAGTCGATCTGGGATTAGAGAGGAATTCTTTGGGATAACTTAACAGGTGTGCCCTTCCTCAAGTCTTGCCTTCATATTTCATGGCGCTGTGCTTTGGGTAGCTTTTCAAACACTAACTGGTGTGTTTTGCCCAGTGGTGTGTTTCTTCTCTTGGCTGAACCTATGGTAGGCAACCCCTGTGAGTCAGATTGGGTTCTCTGGTCCTGAGGGGACCACACAGGGGGCTCATCTTCAGATACCGTATCTTCCCACGTAGTAAAGATGTAGTACCTACATCCATCTGCTGCCAATAGCTCCTGCTTCCTGGTTACCTCCCAGTGTTTGTTCTGTCCTGAGTAGAGGGCAAAGCAGCTTGGGTATTACCTCTGAGGCAGAGCAGCTCCAAATGGACACTTGTGCCTATGAGGAGCTGGGGACACCAGAGAAGCCTAGAGTTTCTGTCTGAGAGACTGTCTCCTTGTCTAGGGATCACTTTACGAGAAATGTCACATATGCTCACATAGAAAAGCTAATAGAAGTATAAACTGACCTAAAACAATATGAAACGAGAAGAGAAAGTTTAATAATATGAAAGGAAACATGTAAAACCTGCCGACCACATGCATGAAATAGGTGGGCGAAGGAAGGTGCTAAGCTTTGAGGGGGTGTCTGGAGACATGTTGGTGCTCTGCGGGCTTTTCTAGAAAGCTGCTGCTTCCACCATCACAAAGCTTAGGGTGCTGGCCTGTGTTGGTGCCTCCTCCAGAGTAATGCAGGAGAGTATGGCTCTTTCATGCAACCCATCCTGCCAGCCCCTGACGAAGGCACCTTGCTATTCTTAGGGTGGGCCTGGTGCTGAGCCCAGAGAAAACCCTGCTCTGCTCAAGGCAGATGGAGACAGTGGCTTTAAGCCCCTACCCCCTTTTTCTTCCATGAACGCCCCAAATACCACATACCCCCCGAAAACAAATGTCTTTGGGAAACGAGTCTATGGAACACTAGTTTAAGATGTCTGTTGTAACAAACTTTATAGGCTTCTGAGGAGAACCACTTATCTTTCTTTATGGCTCCTTGAAGCAAGTTTGCGCAGACACCTTCAGGCCTTACAAACCGTGTGTTAGGCACTTACGTAATGAGATCCTGGGGAACTGGGGTTCTTGAACAGCCGCTGTGTGTGTTGAGTCACACTACTACCTGTGGGGCCTAAGGAGCCATTACATTTAGACCTAAGAATGGAGAATAGTGGCACATTAAAAATGAACTGTTTTGAATATTTTGATTTATGGCCCTTATAAAAGAAATATTACGAGAAGTTATTTTACTAAGCATCGGTAATATGCTTATCATAGCATCAGAAGGCTTTGACTTGAATCTGGGGTTTTGGTGGTGAAATGAATCATAATTTATGAAAACTGGTCCAAAAATGACAACACAGGGGCATTAAACATCACAACCTCGACAGCCCCTCCCCTTTTTGCTACTTCTAGAAACAAGCCCAGGCACGATTTATTTGTCTCACTGTGATCCTTCAGAGTTGCTGTTTTCTGAGGGCAAAGTGGGCTGGGAAAAGTTTGCTTTTTTAAAGAATTTTGACAGCATCTGGAGCTAGCCTCCTGCCCCCCCAAACCTCATACCCCCGTCCAGCATTATCAGTGTGTAACTCGTGTAATCCACAGCACCCTGAGCTTAGAAGGGCTCCACTCTTGATTTAATGTTGTGAAATTGTTAACAATTTCTGAACCAGGGGGCCCACACTTTCATGGTGCACTGGGCCCCACAGATCACAGAGTCACCGCTGCTTAGATCCACCGTATACCCCTGTCCTCTGCCTCCAGCCTGTCTCTGTTCCCTTCCCTGTCGGCTAATCCCCATTCCTGTTTTCTTAAGGCTGGACTTTTCCTTTGGCCTGTCTTGTCATGGTTTTCTTGCAAAGCCCAGGGGGCCACATTTCTAGCAGATTGTGGCCCTCGTGGGCATCCCAACAAACACTGTCCTCTCGCCTGCCTGCCCCCGCCTTTGATAGTGAAAATGTGCTCCTGGGACCTTACTGCATTTTTCATCTTGCTTCGCTAAATATAGGAAAAGCAGCTACTTAATTCTCCTTTTTCTTTTTTTTTTTCGGGAAAATCCACTTGATGTGGTAATCGTCTGTGTCAGCAAGTAACTCTTCATTGCCATTTAATGGAGGTGCTTTCCTTGGACCCCACAGGGCACTTTGGTTTGTGAACTTTAATGAAGTGGGGCCATGAGGGACCAAATCACATCGCCTTGAGATCTAGTGCTGCACCTGCCTTGACATTTCAGCGCTCCAGCCTGTACTGTAAACTCTCTTCATTGAGCACACACAGCATAAGATCATTTTTTTTAAGATTTATTTTATTGTTTTTGACAGAGAGAGAGAGACAGAGAGAAGCCAGCCAGACCCAGAGCAGTCTTCATAGTTGTATGTCATCAAGTTTTTGACATGGTTTTGTTCCACACAGGTGGGCGGGGGACCTCCCGCGTGGGAGACAAGGTCCCTGTGAGCTTGGGGCCAAACCGGGGGCCTCCCATATGGGAAGCTTGCCCTGGTGAGAACCAAACGAGGGGCTACACCCCAGTTTAGCATATGGGTCTGCATGGGCTGGGACCAGGATTTGATCCTTGGACCCCAGGGCTGCAAGATGAGCACTTACCATTGAGCCAACCCAGCTTCCCCAACAAGATCATTTTTATTTCCTAAACCAGTAGAAAAGAACAAGTCTTTTTAGACTGGAAACATGCAAAATTTTCAGACTCGATTCATAAGAAGTCCTTGCCATCAATAGTTCATTCAAAAATATTTCTTCATCTTAGTGCTGGAGTTGAGGCAGGGAACCAAGTACAGTCCACGCTGGAGGAATTTAAAGTATGACAAAGATGAAGAGTACACAGATTCTTTTTTAAAAGATTTATTTTATTGATTTTTGACAGAAACAGAGACAGAGAGAGACAGAGAGAAGGAGGAGGGCCCAGAACAGTCTCCATAGTTGACATTAGTTTTCCATATAGTTTCACTCCACAGGCGGGCACAGGGCTGCGCAGGGCAGGAACTGGGCCGGGAGCCTCCCGCATAGGTCACGGCAAGAACTGAACTGGGGGCACACCCCAGTTCAGCATGTGGGTCCGCATCGGCCGGGGCCGGGATTTGATCCTCGGTCTCCAGGGCTTCAAAGCGAGCCCTTAACCCGCTGAGCCGTCCCAGCTTCCCCTACACAGATTCTTAAGCTGGTATCCATGTACCCCAAGGCTCTGCACAGCCCTTGGCATGGTTAGTAGACGGACATGGGTAAGTGTGCATTTCCCGAGCAGAGAGAGAGAATCTGTCATCCTCATCAGATATTCACAGGGGCCAGTGACCCAAAGAAGGTGCAGAACTACTCCCCTGTGAGAGGCTGGATGACAGTGGGTATGGTGGTGCCAGGTCTGGTGCTTGGACTCAGATCGGGGACCTAGCTCCAGCACTGTGTGACGGGGTGGCTATGGGTAAAGGTCTTCCTCCTCCTGCCTCTCCATTTTCTCACGTGCAGAAGGTTGTGCATACCCCCTGCCTAGCGCCCGCCGCAGGGCTGCGTGGGGATTAGATGAGATGGGGTAAGATGCCTCGTCATGCCTACTGTGTGGTGGGGGCTCAGTTCTTATGCGAAGATCGTTATTGTTACTGCAGGGCTCAGAGGACCAGACTCCATGTGCTACCTGAAGAAGCCGATATCTGTGTGACGGGTGGGTTGTGGTGGTAAAAGACAAAAGCAAAAGGGGAAATCAATTCCAACAACCAGAGCTACACAAGCCAGCTACACATTTTCTCACTGGTCTTAAAGTTTGTTTACCCTAAAAACACACCCTCTTCAGTTACCTTTGATTTTAATGATACCTGGGAATAGCAAAGGAGGGTTTGATTGCTGGAGATCATGGATTTGTCTGTGTTTCTAGTAGAGGGTTTCTTTCAGTTGAAAGAAAAATCTAGTGAGTAATGTTAAGAGCCAACTAATATTTAACAAACAATTCTGAGTTGATGAACTGGAAGAGAGAAAAGGATAGTAATGAATAATCCCTCAGTCCTCTTTTCTGCTCTCAAGTGTGGTGGACTTGGGTGCTGCGATGGAAGGTTTTAAGCAGAATCAAGAGCAGCAAATACATTCTTGTGGATTTTTCTGGAACTTGTAAGGATTGCCTGGCAAAGCAGTGCGTGTTGGCTTGGCTGTGACTCCACTCTCAGGACCTGAAATCTGGCTGAGAAAAACCATAAACAAATAGTGGTGATAAATGAATATGAACCAGAGGCGGGGGGTGTCCGGCAGCGTGTTGTTGCATTACATGACCTCTTCCCTGTGCCAGGGCTGGCCTGCAGGGAGCGCGTGGCCTCCCCACCCCTGTGTCATTTGCTCTAGACCGTGGTGCTAGTCTGGTCTTGCTTAACCTCTTTATTAATGACCTGTTAAGGGGAGAAAAGAGCATGTGAAGGAAGTCACAGATGACACTAATTTGGGAGGTGTTGGAAACACTAGCGAGGTCAGAAAAATCACACAAGTGGCCCGGAGAAGGTTAGGAACGTGGAGCGAAAGTAACAAATCGTGGAGGAGTCCAGAGCCCCACATCTGGTGAAAATTAATCTGAGACACAGATATCCATGGGCCGGAGGGGTAGGAAGCACTGAATGGATGCTAAAAGGAACGAAAGCCGAGTGGGCTGGGGAACTCCAGCCCCGGCTGAGAGCAGGGACGAGGGCCCAGGGCAGTGCGCACTATCTGCATGGTAGAGCAGGTGCCCGTGAGCCGTGTGTCACCCTTTGCGCCTGTCCTGCCCATGAACTGTGTCTTGTTCTTCGGACATTGCAGGGTTAGGCACTCTCCTTTCCAGAGGATCACCCAAATTACTGGGAAGATGGAAAGGGTTTTTAAGGCGCATAACCACTACATGTTGTTAGCTGTACACCATTTAACATTGTTAGCTGTACAGCCACAACTTTCAACAAGAGTGGGCGGTCAAGCGTATGGGCCGGAGCAGCATTTTTAGGGAGAACGTGTGATTTCTCTAGGGGGCTCGAGAGTGCTCACAGGTCTCCTTCCTGGAATTGTAGACCAGGAGCACCCTTCCTCAGAGGCCTGCTTTGGGGAGCCATCCATTTGGTGAGCCGTGTCAACCAGCTGGGCCAGGATTTTCTGGATGGTTCAGGGAGAACTCCAGGCACAACTCTTTCCAACCAGCTCCACAGCCCCCACAAAGTGGAAAAACCAGACAGCAACATCCCGAATGAGTGCATCTTTGCAGCTGCCACCCACCAGGAAGGCTATATTCCCTTCTGCCATTGAGGCGTCAGTTGGCTGGAAGCCATTGCTTGCGCCCAGATGTACCTTAGCTCCTCCCTCAGGCCTTCCCCAGAGGAACAGGACCCCTGCAGCAGGCAGAGTGCTGGCCCACTCAGCTACCTCTGGTCTCAATAGGCACTCCAGTGCCCATTTTGCCTGTGTGGCCACGGGCCACCTTTTCCATCTGGGTAGGAGTGTGCGCTGCCTCTCACTGCACTTGAGGACATGGCCTCACTTGCCTTCTGCTGGCTGGCAGGGCTGTTCCCATGGTGATGGAATCCCTGGGATGCTTCATCTGCATAAAGGGGAGCCCTGTTCCTTTTAGCTGTTGTGAGCTCTCCAAGCTGGTGAGAGGGTGGGGGGCTGGGAGGTGTCAGCCTGGCTTCTTAGTGCCCCCACTGGTGTTGTAACATGTAAGGCTTCTTCTGCAACACGGAATTCTGCCCCCCTTCCCCCGCGTTTCCCCGGTGCCTCCACCACTGTGCAGGTGCAGAGCAGTGGACACCACTTCTGGAAGCATCTAGCGGGCAGGTGGTTAAACCGTCTTGGCGAGGAGATCATTTCTCAGTGACACCTGTTAGACGCATATGTGGCCAAAGACCCCTCTGGATGCATCGTTCCCTTGTCTTTCTGAGGAAAACACAGGATGAGGCTCTGAAATGAACATCACAAAGGCCACTTTCACTGGGAAACCTGAATTGCTTAGGGCGATCGCTTCATTTCCCCCATTTATTAATTGTACGTCCGCTGTGGCACCCTTAGAAAGTTAACGAGGAATCCGGAAAACCCGTTGCTTGCAAACCTCATTCAGAGAAAGCCCCATTTTCAGCACGTTTTCCTGGTCGGAGGTGGTCGTGACAACATACGCTTATTGGGGACAGAATCCAGCTTTCCATGGGTGTGGGCACTGAGTGGTTGTTGGTGAGCACCAGGCTCGGGAGTCTCACGGCCCCAGTTCAGATACTGGTTCCACCGCTCTCAGGTGCTGCCCTCAGCCTTCAAAGGCTGCTAAGGCTCTGCTTGTTGTCACTGACTCAGTGTCACGTGACTGTCTTTCCGTGTTGACAGATGGACATCTGGCAGAATTTTTATTTCTGCTCTGCCCCGGGCAGTCAGAGAGCCTGGTCAGGCTGCCGTGGGCACACTGCAGCCCTCCGGGAGGGGCGCTTGTTCTTGGCCGCCAGCGGAGGCTCCTTTGTTCCACGCTCAGGTGTCAGCAGGGAAGCCCGGCTGCCCGTGGCCGCCCTGAGTCAGCATGTGGTGGAATTAGCCGCCTTCTGATGCCCCACATCCATTCTTCTTTCCGCGCACGTTGAGCTCTGATGTAACTGCATTACCGGAGCCGAGTTTCTGCACAAATCCCTCTATAAAAACAAAAGCAAAAAAAAAACCCCTCCATGATGAAAGAGGGGTGTCCTGTTGCCGGTGTCTCCGGGTTCTGACTCGGTTCTGCGTGTGCGCCTTTTTGCCGCTGTTGGTAGCATTCACAGTGTTCTTTATTTTTGTGCGTGTGCTTCTAACCCCTGGCACCAGCGCACTGGCTTGGGAGGGAGAGAAAATCACATTACAAGAAACCCTTTGCTCTCTTTGAAGGCAGGTGACACACTAGGACATGGGAGCCCTCCCGTTCTCTTCCAGGAGAGGCCTGGCTTGCCCAGCTACCCGCCTCTCCCCCAGCAGATTCGAAATACCATTCATGTGCACAGGTCGTTCAGGACAGTTGGCGGCAGAAAAGAATTGTCCTTCCCTCTCACGGAACGTGGAAACAGGAGAGGGAGAATGAGGAAGTGTTGGGAGCCAAAGAGCACCCCGTCCCTCCTTACCCAACAGGCTCGCGGCTCAGAGAAATCTGATATGTCCGATAAGGTGGTGACTGTGTGTGAGGGTGCAGGCTGAGACGCGCCTGGTGAATGTCCTCCATGTTATTGCTGTTAAAAATTAGGAATGCACTGACGCGTTTGCAGAGATCGGGCTGCTAAGCCATTTCCCCCCTTCCAGGATGCATGTGAGTACCTGCTTGGTGGCCAGGAACTCCTGTCCCCGGAGACCGTCTGGGGGCTTTAAGTAGTTGGATGTCTGTCCTTGGTGCTCCTCTCCCTTTGGGTAGGGACAGGGACAAGGACGATGAGCTCTCTTCATCTCCCCTTTGGATGCTCACCGCTTTTCCAACAAATCGAAGGCAGGGGCAGCTGAGGGGCAGCCTTCAGCTTGGCAGCCCCATGCCTCAGCCTCTCATTGTCGGAAATGTCTTCAGAGTTCTGAGGTCTGGCTTTGCCACATCCCCCACCTGTGTCACTCACATGTTTTGCTCACCAGTGTAGAGAAAATACCCGTGCCCAGCCCCGAGGACATCTGCTTGCCCATCCGCTCCATGAGAGGGGCAGGCAGGTGTCACCATGGCTGTTTCACAGAGTGGAGAAAGGGAGGTTCGAACAGGTGAGATTTTCCCAGGGCTGTAGTGATAGGACGTGGGAGACGTTGGACATGAACCTGTCTGACTCGTGATCCGCTACTACTTCCCTCGTAGTCATAGTTCCCTAAAGGCATCCCCAGGGCCCTGATGGTATTGGATGTGAAGTGGCACTGGTTTTTAAAAATGGTAATTGAAGCAGTCTGTGTTCAAATAAATTTGAGCAAAACTGGATTGCAGGCCTCCGTGTGGCCTCTGAGAGGCCAGTGACCTCAGGTGAGTCGGAGGGAGGGCGGGTTGGCTATGCGGTTCTCCTGGGCTCGTTCCTTTCTAGACCTTCATGCAGAATCTGTGCACACCAAATATGGGGTGTGCTCAGCTGCAACCAGCCTTCAGCTTGGTCTTCAGGACGAACCTGCAGCCTTGGCAGGTGGAGCTACCACCATGGGGTGGGTAGTTGACTGGGACCCCGAAGACCCCTGTGTCAGATAACGAGTGTCTTTATTTTTTGTTAATACATGTCTACTAATGAGAAGAATGGGATTCTTTTGGGGGGAATGACATTTCACTTAATTGGGATTCAAAGTTGTGATTCTCTGTCATCGGAATCTGTAGCCAAAGTTCGTCTGTTGATAAGGATCTGGAGTGGAAGTTTGTGTATTACCTCTGGAAATGTCTGTCTGTGCAGAGAGGTGCTACACATGACAGTGAAAATGCTGTCAAGTTCTCGCTGCCCTACTGCCATCTGTAGTGTGCTGGGCAGCAGAGCAAAGCCGTGACAGCCACATACCCTCCTGGTCACAGACACTAAGCTGCCCTTGCCACACAGAGGGAGCCAAAGACAGCAAGCAAATAAATGGGCATGGCTGTGCTGCAGTAGAAGTCCTATTTATGGACAAAGAAATTTGTATTTCATATAATTTTCATGTGTCACAAAATAGTCTTTTCATTTGTTTCCCAACCATTTAAACAAGTACTGGTAAACATGATTATTAGCTCACAGGCTCTATCAAAGCCAGTGGTGGCTGATATGATCCAGTGGACCATCATTTGCAACCCTCACCTTAAGTATTTTCACATTGACCGTCCCTTTTGATCCTCACATGCCCCTCTATGGTGGGTCCTCTTACTATCTTGTATTCCAGATGAGGAAACTTAGGCACAGAGAGGGGAAGTTCCTTGACCAAAGTCACACAGCTCGGGAATGCCTGAACTAGGATTTGAACCCAGGTGTATCTGGCTCCCAAGCCACTCACCAGGACTCTTGATTGTCTGTATTGACTCCTATTGCATCCCCCAAGGCAGCCCTTCCAGATCTCTACTTCAGTATTCCAGTCCCCTCTTCGGTGTGAGGGCAGATGGGCCTGGTGTTTCAAATATCATGAAGGCAGCCCCCCAGGGCTCCACCATCTTCCTCCTGCCCACCTCAGGATTTAGCTATATTAGCCCTTCTTCTCTTCCTTCTCCTCATACTTGTACCTTCTTTTACCTCATCTTCCTCCGCATGTTCTTCACCTTCTTATGAATAAAATGTCCATCTTGCACGTGGGAGTTCACGGGATGGTACTGAGAACTCTGCATCCCAGATCTGCCCTTCGTAGATGTATGACTTTGAGCACATTATTTAATCTCTGCACCTCTGAGTCCTCATCTGGAAAAGTAGGGGGGATAATGACTTATTTTCCTCCCTTGTGGAATTCTTGTGAATATCAAATAAGGTAAATGATGTAGGCCAGCCCACTGCTGGGACACAGATAGCAAGTCGTTACTAAATACTTGTCCTTGTTGTCTTGTTTTCTTCCCACTCTCACCTCCTTGGATACCTTCTTCTCTGATCACCCCGTACAGTCTTGCAGCATCAGTATTTCTGTATTTATTTATTAGGTATCTACTGTGTGTTGTAAAGATCTAAATGTGTATTCGCTGGCTATCTCCTGAGTCCGGCTGGGAACTGAGCACACTGTAACCGCTGTAATGACTTTGCAACAACTCACACCATCAAAAGAACAAACAGAAGCGATCTCTCTAGGGGTTTTCTTGGTTTGAACCAAAAGCCCCCACCTGGGATGGTAGGACATCATTGCCCTGATACCAGGCAACTGGTCTAGACAGCAAAACACATATGCCCACAGATTTAGAAGCTCCCAATGCACCATCCCTGTGAACTAGCACCATTAACAGCCAATTGGAATTAGGAACCCAATGAAGCCTAAAGCTTTTCAGCCATCCCCAGAAACATCAGAGGCCATACGCAAGTGAAATCACCAAGAAAATGCTAACACTGCCCTTTCCCCAGATATTTGTTCACTCTTTTCTTGTCTGATCTACAGTAGGTAAAGGGAATATGAGGAACAGCTTGTTACGTTGCCTTTTCTTCCCCCGCCCTCAGAAAAGCATGTGGGCACTGGCAGGCTTTGCCGTATCCTGAGGGAGCCTTGCAGAGGGTTGTGCGAAGCAGGCCGGGTTCCAGGGCTATGAGGCCTTTGTGTTTCGTGGCTGCTGGCAGCTGGCACCTTTGAGAAATCCCACGAAAAGTGGGCCGAGCTCCTTGTGCAAACTTCTGAGTAGAGGGTTAAGAAAACTGTGTATGACTCTTAATCTGTTGGGAAACTTTAGGGTGAAAAATGTAATTACATCTGAAATGCCAACAACCAAGGCCAAAAGAATGTCTCCTTTTTGGAAGGTTCTTTGTTGATGAGATTAAAAGCTAAGCTCTCATGCTCCTGCCTACAAATTATTCAGATTATTTGAAAAGAAATGAAAGAAGACACTAGGGCAGGGGGCAGGGGGGTGGGGGGAGGGACACCACATACCTCATTATGTAGCGCTTAACTAATGCCCCCTGTTTAGCATTTAGTTCAACAAATTTGTATTGAGTACCTCCTCTATATAATTCAACAGAAACTAGACAGAGAAGGACCCTGCTCTCCTTGAATCATTTCTCAGATAAGGTATATTCTTAATTATCTGTCAGTATAAGTTTCTAAGAAAAACTCAAGGACTCTGCAGTTTAGCACAAGGCCACTGCACGTGGCGTGACCTGTATTACCATCGATTCTGTATAGAAATAGGTTTGCGTGGGCAATTCAGTGGGCTGACATAGAGGGTTGTGTGATGTAGCCTGAAGGCGAAGAGGGGTAACACACAGAGGAACTAAAGGAAGATAGAAAGTGACAGCAAGACTTTTAAATGTGGAGCTGTGGTCAGTTCACAGACCCCAGTGGAGTCTGCATTCCTTGTAGCCATGGGACCCAAGTCATGATGCCGAGCAGGGTTTGTTCAGAGATGGGGAACAGCCAGTATCAAATGCCTCCTTCTTTATGGAACTCCACGTGGTGTTCTACCCCAGCACGTAGGTCTTCGGGGCCCGGTTTTACAGAGAAGAGGTGAAATCTCTCCCCCGAGGTCACACAGCCAAGAGGTGGGAAGCCCAAGCCGGAAACTGGTTGTGTCATTCACCACCCCGACCCATTCTCTTTCTTCAGTATAATGTGGTCACCATCTGCCACCAGATCACAAGACGTTCTTCAGACCCAGCTCTTCAACCACATACCAGAGTCTCTCCCTGAGTGGGTTAATTTCCAAGAATTCATAAGTCAGCTGATTCGGGGTTAAGAAATCACATAGTGGTTTATATATATAACTTATTATGTATTATATATATTATAGAATCTATATTGTACATGTTAGTATATTAGGTGGCCAGCTGACCCACAAAGCCTGCGTGATGTCGCTGCATTTCCTGTTCTTGTGGAGAGGGTTGCAGAACCTACTAGAAGGTAGTAGCCACGATGGAATAGGAAAAACAATAATATTAAATGAAAACTTACTAAGGAATTGACTGATCTTGGGTCCTGATACTTCATAAGTGATGTTGTTTAAAAACAACAAGGGAAGGTAGTACCCATCTCATGAGGCGGTTGGGGGATTAAATCCATTACACTATGCAATGTCTGGCATGTAGTAGAAGTTATGTAGCTGTTAGTTGCATAGAGAAATGGAGACCTTTGACAAGTTTCCAAAAGGAATTTCTGAATATTTTTAAAGGTTTTAGAGGAGGCTAGCCTAAGTTGTTTATTCTGCCCGATTTCACTTTGAAACAATAGATTTTCCTTGTCCATTGTACCTTGCCATTTGTGCATATGGTACACACCTAAGCCAGTCTCTCATAATTCTGGGAATGCCCACTGCAGTTAAAATGGCACAGTAGTACATCTGAGCAGCAGCTACGGAAGCCATCCAGCTGGGCACGTAACTTCCCGCTTTGGGAGCAATACCAGTGGCTATCCTGCATACTGACCCTGTGCCAGGCACTTTATTTAGTACAGGGGTGTCCAGCCTTTTGGCTTCCCTGGGCCACATTGGAAGAAGAAGAATTATCTTTGGCCACATACAATACATTAACACTCATGATCGCTGATGAGCTAAAAAATAATCGCAAAGAATCTCATAATGCTTTAAGGAAGTTTATGAATTTGTGTTGGGCTGCATTCAAAGCCGTCTTGGGCCGCATGCAGCCTGCGGGCCACGGGTCAGACAAGCTTGAGGGCCCTGCCGTGAACTAACTCATTGCACCCCAAACAGACCCATGAAGGCGGATACTATTATTTGTCTCATTTTGAAGGTGAGAATACTGTGGCCTAAAGAATTTAAGAAAACTGCCCCAGGTCATGAAACTAGTGAGCCATGGTGCTGGAATTCATCCGTGGGCAGGATGCCCCTGGCAGGCACTCTGTGTCATGATTTCCCAACCTCCCCGGTATTGACATTGGGAGCTGGGTGCTCCTTCAGCAGGCAGTTGTGCATGCTCAGCAGCATCCCTGGCCTCTACCTTCTGGATGCCAGTAGTGTCCCTGCACCCCAATTGTGGCAACCAAAAATGACTCCAGAGATTGCAAATGTCCCCTAGTTGACAAACTTTCCCTGTTCTATGTCCAGATGTGCTCTGCATGCGTGGCCCCGGAGCATGCCTGAGTTGACTTAGAACGTGCTCAGGGTTTTAGCTGCAGACTGAAGCAGTTTCTCAGAGTTTGCAGCTGTGAAACCGCCTTCTGCGCTCCTTAGAGGAAACAGGGCTTTCTTGGGCAGGGAGGGAATAGAAGTGATCTCTTGAAAAGTATTTGTGTGTATGGTTGGATATGGAAAGAGGGACGTGCATGGTGAGGATACAGACAGATGCTGCTGCCATGAGAGAGGGGATGCTGATCTGGAAAGGGACACACACCTGCTCCTAAGAACCCAGAACGGCTGAGCCCTCTGGGTCCCTGCTAGAGTTCACAGACCTGGGTCATACCTCAAGTCCACACCTCCGGGCTGTTGGACCTGGGGCCGGTCAATGAGCCTTGTTGCCTCTGCTTCCTCTTCTACCAAATATAGACAGTGTGTGTTTAATTCCAAAAATCACTTGGCATGCTTCTAGAAAGGGCTCAATACATGCTAGTCAGTTGTCCTGGCCACTGTACCTGAAGTGGTGATGTGTCGTAGTTAAGGAAACAGGACTTCGACCCAGACTGCCCAAGTAGCAAGCCAGCTTAGCCACCTGCTAGCTGTGTCATCTCCATTGAGTAGCTCAGGCTCTTTGAGCCTCAGCTGCCTCATTTCTAGCCCCCAGATTTTATGTGAAGAAGCCACGAGATGAGACACAGAAGCCCTGTGCCTGGCATCAGCATTAGTGCAAAATGGCACTTCCCACCTAGAGGTCTGTATGAGTCTGTTAGGGCTACCATAGCAAAGTGCCACCAACAGCGTGGCATAGCCTACAGAAATGGAGTGTCCCACAGTTCTGGAGGCTGCAAGTCAACGGGTCTGTAGGGGTGGTCCCTTCTGAGGGCTGTGACAGAGGACCTGTTCCATGCTTGTCCCCCAGCTCCTGCTGGTTCGCTGGAAATCAGTGGCATTCCATGGATACATCATCCCAGTCTCTGCCTCATCTCCACACGGTGTTCTCCCTGAGTGGGTGGCTGTCCGGATTGCTCCTCTTTATAAGGATGACAGTCATGATGGATTAGGGCGCCAGGATGACCCCCATCTTAACTGATTACATCTGCAATGGCCCTATGTTCAAATAAGGTCACATTCTGAGGTGACTGCGGGATTAGGACTTCAACATATGAAATTTGAGAAGACCGTTGAACCTGTAACAGGATTCTGTGAATCTTTTAAAGGCTTCTCCCAGCTCTGAAGTCCCTGGAGGGATTACTGAGGTCTGAGTAGTTTGGGGCGACCAAATAAGTGAACCGCGATGAGCCAGGGACAGAGCACTGTTTTAGGAGTCAGGAAATGTACCATTTGAGGGGAGGGTCTTGAATTTTCTTGACCTTGAAAATTTATCTGCTTGGGATACCTTCTCTGTTATATGGTACTAATGATGATAACCTTCTATACTTTCACCTCCATCTAAAAATATCTTGTGAACTGAGGAAGAGTGTGGCTGTAACGAGACCTTGAAACTCTGGAGGTTCTGTCTAGATGCATTCTTATTATATCCTCATGATTTATAAGGAACGAAGGGAAATATTGATTCCCGCATGGGGATTCGGCTGTTAACAGGGCCTCCCTCCTCCATCCCCGCTCCCTTCCTCCTATCAAACACAGACCTGCTGCTGAAGTTTTCAAAAGCTCCCTGTGTTGCGAGATCTGAGCAAACTTGATCTTCCAGGTTTAACTTAAATATTGTTTCCAATTTGAAGCCTGTCATGTGGGTGTACCACAAAGAACGTTGCTTCCCCTCCCCCAGCCGCCTCCCTCCGAGCCCTGGGCTGCAGTTTGTAGGCAGTAACCGAATACTAGGAAGAAAGAGCCTGAAATGGATCCTGGGGGCTCTGGGCCTGGACCGAGACAAAGCAGGATGTAAGGAAAACCATTACTTCTCCCTTCTGATCAAAGGCAAGCTGGGAGCCCCGCCCCTCCTCCCCACCACCCAGCAAGCAATTAACACAGCCTGGCGGCTGCTCCAGGGTGATGGGGAAGCGGCCTGCAGGAGCAGACCAGTAGTTGGAAACGGGAAAACGGTGCCCATTGGCAAGTAGAATCCATGACAAAGCTCTGGGATGAGGGAGGCACACAAACCAGCGTTGTTGTTGACGGAGTACTCTTTTCATCTGCATTTGGTGGGGCTGTGAGCTCTGAACTTGCTAGCAGGACCTCCACGAAACAGGTTAAAATTTCAGGAGCCAAGTAGACTAGCGCCTCTTGGCTTTGTTGGCCCCCCAGGGTCGTGTTGAATGCAGATTCTGATTCCTCGGGTGGTGAGTGGCCAGGTGGGGAGCAGGAGAGTCTGCATTTCTGACAGGCTACCCCCAGGGGTTGCCAGTGAGAGCGAAAGGAGACGCTGGCCGCCCAGTTAAATTTGCATTTCCTATGTGTTATTGGGCAGCGCTACTCCCAGGCGGTGCTCATGCTGCTGGCGTGCGGACTGCACTTTGAGAGGCCAGGGCGCACATCGTCCAAGCAAAGATTGGATGAAAACACGGGGCTGAGTCAGTGGGTGTATATCCAGTACAGTTCAAAAGCAAGTTTGTGACTCATAGATTGGCGTGCTACGGAATGTTCTGGGTCACTGGCAGAAACAAACCAATCGCGGCAGAGATTACGCATGCGTCTCTAGAAACGAGGTTCCCTGCGTTCCCAGGTTTAAGAGTCCTCGTGTCTGCTTCAGTTAATGTTGATAAATGCAAGTGAAGTTAGGGCTGCAAGAGTGGGAAGGGGCCTTCAAGAGCTAAAAACAATGTCAAGTGTGATGCTGAGGGCCCTGGGGTGGCATTTTGTCCCATTCTGCCTCCCTTCCTGACCTGCCCTTTGAAATGAAGGGGCCACCATGACTTCTCTTGCAGTTGGGCCCCTGGCAGGTGATTGCAGGTGTCGTGGGGGCCCGGGCTTAGGCTTACTCTGACATTTGACATGCAAACCCAAGGCCCTGTTTCTTTGAAGCAAAGAGAACTGATTCCAGTTCCTTTGAGGCCACTGAGCCACCAGAGCAGCCACCTAGAGATTGCTGGCAGGTTGGTGTGGGAAGGCAGCTTAGCCATCATTTATAACAGCCCCAGCGTTCCATAGACTGAAGAGGAGGGCTATGGCAAACTCCCTCCTCTGAGACCCTTTCTCCTTCACTGGCTATGGTGGGAGTACCTTGTAAGTGATTATCCCAGGGGCTGCGAGGGTTAGCGTCAGGTTTTCAGGGTCTGCTTTATCGGGGGCTTTTTTGTTTGTATTGTTCTATTTTAAGGTAGAGCAGGATTGCCCACATTCCAAATCTTTCTTGCCTGTGTTCTGGAATGGAAATCATTCCTCCTTTACTATCCATTCTGGAGATTGGGCTGAATCTTGTTTATATGCCTACCATGATTTCAGTATGCTTGATTTAATGAATAAAGGCAGACATTATATTTTTTCCCCAATCAAATAGTGCCAATTGTTGTATTCATTGAGTGCCTACTATATGCCAGGCCAATGGAAAACTACAGTCATTCAGAAACTAGGGGATAAACAGTTCTCCTTCATCCCAATGAATAAGCATGGAATTTTCAGTTGTAATGTTCAGAGGTTATTGACTGTAGCACATTGGCAGGCTTTTATTTCTGCAACACTTTCCAATAAGACCCTTTCTTAAGGTGACGAGATTTTAACATTGGTAAAGTGGGACACCATTGACCGGGGGTGGGTGGGGGTGGGGAGGGTTCTTGATTAAAAATTGGGTCTATCTCCCACTGTTCCCTAGCTTGTCGTGCATTCTTTCCAAAAATCGGGACTTTTTTAAAATGCTGCGGGACGCGGGACAAATTGTTAAAAATCGGGACTGTCCCGCCAAAAGCGGGACGTCTGGTCACCT
>PVKE010018977.1:0-28955 GCA_004027555.1 Craseonycteris thonglongyai | reverse complement strand
GGCAGTAGGGAAACTGGTTTTTTTACTCTATTGTGTGTGCCTTTTGAGTGTTGTAAGGTGTGAATATCTTTTCAAAATTAATAATAAAGTAGGGACAAATACTAGAGATACATGCTGCTCCACAAACTGTCCTATGTGGAGTGAGAACTTCAAAAAAGGAAAGAAAGTCAAGTGAACGCCCTGGAGAATGATGAAAAGAAGGAATGGGGGCACAAGGAACCTATGATTCAGGATTAACCCAGAACAGGGAGTTTAGGCAGCTGAAGACCTGGCTCTTCCAAGAAAATGCTGCAAAAATCTCTCTCCGGTTAATTATGCAAATGGCAGTCTGACCAACTTGCCTAAAACATACATCACATCCCCGCTGAAATGCCCTCAGTGGGGGTTGAGCTTCCGGTGGTTTCAGTAGTGGGTAGATCCCAAATGACAAGTGTTTAAGTTCCTCAGATGGTTCTGATGCACAGCCATTGTCGAACATCATTGCCTCAATCTACGAGCAGCCTTAGGTTCAGAAGTCTGTAGGTGGCGTGAAGGAGAACACAGGTCTCAGGGTGCTGGAGAAGATGCAGGCACCGTGGCCGCAGCCGACTGCAGACCACCTTGTAGAGGGGTTGTTGGGAAAGGTCCTGTGGAGAAGGACTGGAACGATTATGACAACCAGTAGCATCCTTGTGAAACCCAGATCGGATTCTGAATGTAAATTCCAAAACCAAAAATGGATGGCACCAAAAGTGTAGGTTTACATCTAGCATGAAAATGTATACATTGAATGCATGGGAGATGCGTACAGCTGCCCCAAACTTTTTTTTTTTTTTCCAAAGCTATTTTTAATATATTTATGGACAAAAGGTGAGTAAGCCAGGCCCAGAGTTTAATCAACAGTTTGTTGATTGGGAGAGGTCTAGTCTCCAGAATCAACCTTACAGGATGGCCACAGTGAACAGCCAAGAAGAGAACTAACATCATCTCTGCCAGTGCCTGGTAATGTGATGGTGGACAAGTCACTTCTCTTGGCCCCAGTTTCTCCATCTGTTAAGAGAAAAGGTGTCCCACACGTGTGCCCGCTCTCTCTGATTTTGGAAGGTGGCACTCTCCCACCTCACGGTGGTGAGGAGTGTTGGATCTGGGTGGACTACCAGGCTTTGCATCCCAACTCTGCCACTCACCTGCTGTGTGTGTGACTTTGGGGACATGTCCTAACCTCTCAAAGCTTTGGTTTCCTCATAGGCAAAATTGGGATCATAACAGTGCCTATTTCATAGTGGTGCTGGGAGGAGTTAATGAGAAATGTACACAAAACGTTTAGCACAGTGCCAGGTAACAAATGACTACTGTTGTTATTCTGTGTATAAAATCAGAAGGCACCACAGAGTAAGACAGAGACCCTCTGGGCCCATCCTCTTGTTAGAGATAAGGAGAATGTGGGCCAGAGGGCTTGACTCGTTCAAGGTCACGTATTCCACTTAGTGTGCTTGGGGATTGGGACGTACGGGCGAGTTCTGGCGGTGCTCACCACCAAGACTTCGTCGGGGCAGCACACAGTAATTAGTCTTTGAATGTGGAAAAATTAAGGAACATAGAGGATATAGTTCATACCAGTTTTAACATAAGTATAATTACTCATTGAGAACAACAGAAAAAGTTAGTTAAAGGTACTTTTTTAGTAGACACCACACAATACTTTGTAACGAAAGAAGTAAAAAGGAAAAAACATTCCAAATACAAAAGGTGCACTTTGCCACTTAAACTGAGGTAAAGTTCCAGATATGTTTTAATTAATCAGTTAATCCTACCCCTTTTCTAAGGATGATCGAGGCACTTTCCCGCATTGGTCTTACGTTTAGCAGTGAGGAGTTAGGATGGGTTCCACTATAAGACTTCCTTGCTGCCCACTCACAGGCTGCAGAAATATCTCATTGAGATTTTTCAGGCCAGCTGGAAAGGACGGAATGGACCTGGCCCTGCCCCTTCCCCACTCATCCACTGCCTGCTGTGTGGCCGTGGCCACATCACCCAAGTTGTCATTGCCTTAGCTTTTTAATCTTTAAAATGAGCTCCAATCAGCTGGTCTATGAGGCCTATTGTAACTAAGAACAGAGAGATCGTGTAGGTGATTAGAAACACAGATTCTGAAATCAAACCTCAAGTTGACTCCTGGCTCCACATCTTACTAGCCTTGTAACCTTGGGCAAGTCACTGAGCCTCTGTGCTCTGGTTTCCTCATCTGTGAAATGAGACTGCTAACGATACCACCTCAAAGGGTTGCTGCAAGGATTGAACAAGTGAATGTCAAGGGTGCAGCAAATAGTGCTCAGTACCTGGTAGCTATTATTAAACATTCTGCAACTCGGTAACTATGGAGGGATTTTTTATTTTTTAGCAACTAGAAGGAGAATTCCTCTGGGAGAGGTACCTGTATTGAGAACACGTCTTGGTGAGTGAGCTTGGGGCAGGTAAGCCCACACGACACGGGGTGAAAGGAATAGTTTTTTATTTATTATTGGAGAAGAGGGGTATCTATCTCGCTTGGGAAGAATAGTCTCTTCTACTCCCATGGGAAAACTCTTTTTATATCATTGCCATGTGTTTGACCCCAGATATTTTTTGAGATTTCTGGCAGAGTAACTTCCTTTACCATCTGATTTGTTAAAGGAGCCCGATCATTTAGCCACAAAATCAAAAGTAGTTTAAAAACCATTAAACCAGTACACATCACAGCCAGTGTGTTACGCAGATGTATAGTTGTCTTTATTCTAAGGTGACCAGATTTTAACATTGGTATAGTGGGACACCATTGACTAGGGGTGAGGCGGTTCTTGATTAAAAATTTAGTCTATCTCCTGCCGTTCCCTAGCTTGTTGTGCATTCTTTCCCAAAATTGGGACTTTTTTTAAAACGCCGCGGGACAAATTGTTAAAAATCAGGACTGTCCCGCCAAAAGAGGGACGTCTGGTCACCCTACTTTATTCATGTATTCATTCATTCATAAACATTTGCTGATCACCCACCATGTGCCAGGTACTGTCTGAGTCCTGGGGGAACACAGTGACCTACAAGAAAAAGTCTGTCTTCAAGAACCTCCATTCTACTGAGGGAGACAAATTCCTATGACACTCTAGGCAGCGATTAGTGTGGCAAAGAAAAATAAAGCAAGGTAAAGAGAATGAGCCATTGCAGGTGTTCCAGGCAGCGGGGACAGAGAATGTGAGGCTATGGGGTCGCATCCAAAACAGCAAAGAGAATGGGCGTGTCTAGAGCAGAGTGAGCAAAGGGGAGAGAAAGTTGGAGAGGTGGGTGACCTGACCATGTGGGGCCCAACAGCCCTGACAAGCACTCTGGCTTTTATTCTTAATGTGACTGGAAGACGTTGGAGTTTTGAGCAAGGTAGTGAGAGGAGCTGATTAGTATTTTCAAAAGATTCCAGCTGCATGGGTTGAATAGACTGTGGGAAAAAGCAAGGGGAAAGCAGAGAGAACTCAGGAGGCCAGGGGTGCAATCCAGGTGACAGATGACAATGGCTGGATGGGAGCGGGAGGGGATGAGGAGTGCTCAGTTGTGATGTGCTGGATGGTGGAGCCAGCCACCTACTCCGGGGAGCCTGGGGCATGCTGCATGTGTGGTGCCTGTTAGACATCCACATGGACATACTGAAATGGAGTTGGCGACATCAGTCCTGAGTGCAAGAGTGCTGATATAAATTGAGGAATCGTCAGCATGCAGTTGTAGTGAGAATGCTGATACTAGACGAGATCATGAGGGAATGTGGGTAAATAAGAGGCAAAGGCTTCCAAGGCTTAGGTCGGCTAGAATTGGGGGAGAGAAGGCAGAGCCTGCAAAGGGGAGTGAGCGAGAGCAGCCAGCAAGGTCAGAGGGGACCAGGGAGTGTGTTCTCCAGAAGTCAAGTGGAGGACATGTTTCAGGACCCAGGTAGCAATCAACATAGCCCACAGCTATGGTGAGGAGTAAACTGAGCCTGAGTCTATGTAACTAATATACAGCTCACCAGCCCCAATTTCATGTGAGGGATACTTCTCCTCTGCCCAGTTCAGAGACCATATCCCTAAAGGTCCCAGAGAACCTTTTCTAACCATATTTGGGGAGCTCTTTTTGGTCCAGGCTTTTCAATGACAACTACAAAGGATTTGATGAGAACAAATAAGCTCACAGTGAGGGTTTAGCTATCTGCCATTTACTAACAGTTACCGTAAGCATTTAAAAAAACATTTGCTGCAGCTGCAAAAATCTAATACATGGTGGGGTTCTGGGGTTAACTGTAGATCTTCCTCCCTGTGCAATGGTAGCCTTCTCCAGGAGCCCAAGAGAAATACCCTGACCCTCCTGGGTCCAAGTTGTCTTGGTTTTCTCAAGCGTGCTGATCTTTTTCTGTGTCTCAAGACTGCTTATATCAGAGTGGTCACGCCTGGGCTGATGGATCCATTACGAAGAATTCTCTGTTTGCAAAAGTTTCATAGCCATTCTACTTCAATTGCAGGACTCCTTCTTGTTTTGCTACTTTATAGACCCACGTGGTGCCGGGACTGAAGGTTTACTTTCCCTTCATGTGCCCTTTGGGTGGCGGGCCTGCTGTCTCTCCTGAAATGCTTCTCTCTCCCTGTGGTGTGACAGTGGGAGGGCTGACAGGGCCTACCTGATTTGGGGCATGGAAAGAACAACTTCTAAAGCCAGTTGCTATAGTTACCAAGTCTTTCCCACTGCATAGCAGTCACCGGCTCTGTGTTCTTTTTGTGTTGCTCTGTCAGATGCTCTCTTTGGGTACAGAGGCTTGGGGTTTCGTTACTAATCATTTCATGCCCACTTATGCGTGGGCTACACAGAGTGAGGAGCACAGGGACACTCTGATGAGGAGCACACACACACACATCCACACGCCCACACGTGCATATTTCAAGTGTGACATGCCTTAAATCGCACATGCTTTCCAACAGGGATTTCTTGCACTGAATCCACTGCAGAAGGTGTTCTACAATAACAGATTGCATGTGGAATCTTTTTGCACATGCCTAAGCAATGTTTGCTTCTACGTTTCTGAACACAAATTCTGCCTGTTGCTGCAATTCTTTTCTCGGTAATTATCTCTGTTATATTTCTAGGAGGGAAAACATAACACAGGAGTTGATCGTAGATGGAATGATTTGTTCGTGAGCATTTGATTGAGCTCCTCTCTTATCTGATAGGCACACATGTTCTAAGTAGAAATTCAGAAAAGAAACGCACTGGGTGATTTACATTACACGGTCTTTCTCCTTGCCCAGCTCTCAAGGAAAACACACACACACAGACCCACAAACCGGATCTGTAATTAGTTCAAGGTCACAAGGCGGGTGTGGCAATAGCTCTGCATGATCCTGGGTCTCCCTTCCCACACGTTCCAGCCCCACCCTCTCGCACTCTTCCCAGGCTACCACACAGGGCCGGCCGCAGGCCCTGCTGAGAGTGAACAGGCCATTGGCCCGCTCTGAGATGACTTCTAGAAGGCTGGAGACTCTCTGCTTCGGGTTTCCCTCTGGGCTGCATTGCTTCAGGGGGACTCTTGGTGACAGCCCTGGCTCTTTGACCTCTAGCACTCCTGCCCTCCCCCGGACTGATTTGGGGATCACTTCCTCTGTATGAAGGTGTTAGCCCTAAAAACTGACTGAAGCCCACGAAAGGCAGCCTTTCCCTGTCACTGCCTCTGAGGTCTGCCAGGTTGGGTTGCCCACGGGGATGGTCAGCCTGGGGACTGCAGTAACTACTCTACGCTAAAGCGATTTGGAAAAATAGAACCGCAGCCGTGTCTCTGTCTCCCACGGGGGTGAGCTTCTGTCAGCTGTTTCTTACTAGGAAGTTTGCAATCCACAGGTGTGATGTTGAACTTCAGGGCAGGTTTCTCCAAAGACTAGCTGGAAGAGCAACCGCAGCTGGGGAGGGTGGCGCTTGCACTGGCTAGCACTTCAGTAGAAGTCCCCCGGGGCTGTAGAAATCTGCACAGCCCATGTCACCCCCTCCCACTCAGTTCCTCACTAGCAGGGAAGGCTGGCCCGGTTTCCCCTTGGACTTGCACTCTGTCACTGCCCCATCCAGGCTGCATGCCCTATTTTCATCTGCTCACTAATTCCAAGCTGTCTGCTACAGGCTCCTGCCCACCCCTCCACCCCCCACCTTACCCCAGGAAGGGTCAATGTGAGACTCAGATTTCAAAGCACTGGAAGAAGAGAAGGAAAAGTCTACCTCAGTCTCTCTGGAGCTCTCACTTCCGTCTCCTGGGCCAGGAAGACCTCCAGGCTCTGCTTAGTTCCTCCCTTCCCGCCCTGCGGCCTAGAAGCTCTCGGGCAGCAGACTGTGTCACGAGTGGGACTCACCTCATTTATTTCTCGTCTCGGGGATGGCTGTCCTGTTTTCCAATGTTTGGAAACCATTGTTTCGTATGCCTTGTCATGTTAGTAGGTGTTTAAAGCAGGGGCTCAGTCTCCCCGCTGTTACTCCATTGTGGCCCGAAGCAAAGTCCTCTTCTTCGTGCAATGCATTCTTCTACTGGATTCCATAACCTGGCATTCCCCCACTATGTCTTCCGCTCTGGAAGCTTCTCTTAGTCTCTTTTTGCAGCCTCAGTCTCCTCGGCCAGCTAGGACCTGCTGGAGTTCCTGCATCACCGCAACCCTCTGCTCCTGCCACTCTGTACCTGCTCCCTGAGCAAACCGGTCCATGCCCAGGGCCCTGGTGACCACCTAAGCCACATAGTACGCCCATCCCAGGGCTACTGTGGCAGATACCCAACTGCCTCTTTGCGCAACTTGAATGTCTCTAAGCACCTTACACTAAACGTGCTTGAAGCGTATTCCTTGTCTTTCCTCAGGGTTGCTCTTCTTACTATATAACCAGTCATGAAACCAAAACCCGTGTACTTTCCTTGACACCTCTCTCTCCCTCACCCCCGTATTGTATCCACTGCCCAGTCTTACTGATCCTTCTTCAAAAAGATCTCTAATATCTATTCCCTTCTCTCTACTTGTACTGCTAGCACGCTGGACCAAGTGCCAACTCCTAACTCGTCTCCACCATCTCTACCTATTTTGTGCTCTGCTACAGCCAATAGTGACTATTTTTTTAAATGCACATTTGATCATTTCATATGACGGCTTTCAACGCTTTAAAGACTTCCACTGCTCTGTCTGTCTGCCTCCTCTCTTGCCTTGGCTCACAGCACACGCCGTTCAGTCTTTCTTTCCCACCCTCACTGCCTATCAATCCTCAGCGGACCACACTCCCTCTGGCCACAGCTGTCCTCTTTGCTGAGAGTGCATCCCCACTTTGCTCACGTCAACCCAGTCACCACTTCTTGAGGAAGCCCGACTAGGTCAGATCCCATGTTCTGTGCTGTCACGGTACCATGTACCTTCCTTTCTTGGCACTTGTACCATGATGGCTTTACTTCTGTTTGCCTCATTCTGTGATTAGCATTAGTTTTCCTCTCTAGATTTAGCTGTGCTCTGACAGCAGATGGTTTTTCTTCTTTTTATTTTAGATTATTGGTTTTTAAATTTATGTTTTAGTTATAGCTGACCTAGCATGTGAGTTTCAGGTGTAGGACATACGGTGGTGGCTTTGACATTGATCTTTCTCCTCACCATCATGTGCCCAGCTCTGACGTGAGCGGGCTCCAGGTTGCAACTCCCGGAAGGTCCTGTGGAGCTCGTGGCTACAATGGTGGGCATCCAGGAAGCGGGTGGAGCTCAGCCCCACAGCCCTGGGAGGGGCCCTGTGGGCTAGTGCACATGTCCCCTGCTGAGGCTGACGCACCCACAGATTGCTGGGCGTCTGACACTAATGATGTCCCCTCTGCTATCAAAATGGCAGAACTCTTCTAAGCTTTTAAGGTGATCCACTCAACTTTCTGCTTCTTACAATATTTTAATACAACTTTTTTTGTGGGGGGGAAGCCACATAGGACAATTTGGAGCTATCACCTCAATGACCAACAGAGGAGGCTGCTACTCTTAAGTGGGAGACAGCTGACTATCATCTCTGACTGTGGATTCCTCCATGGAGGGACAGCACAGCCACACCCTCCCCCAATCTACTCGGATACTTTTGCGCTAGGAACACATGGGAGCTGAGCTGGTGCCAGTCTAAGGGTACTGTGGAGAGACCCTCAGTAACTGGGGGTAAAATGAGCAACATGGTTTGTGAACATGAACACTTGCGGTCAGAAACCCAGCAAGGGGGTCTTTACACGTCCTCCTTTATGCCGCAGCCCTGCAGGGTCTTGCTGTAGGAAAGCAGCTGTTTCTCTGGGTGAAGTGGGCTCGTTTCACAGGCCAGGCTGCCTTTCTGGCATCAGGTAAGCTCAGGGTGTTTCTACTACAACATGAACAGAACCACTTTAGAAGTTCCTAGGCAAGGACCAAATAGGTTTACCCTTAGACAGTATTTCAGCGTGCAGCGTGTTGCTGTGGGCAGGAAGGGGTGGAGGAGCGAGTGAGAACATGGTAATGAAGGTGCCCGAAGACAGCAGATGGCATTTGTTCTTAAAGAATGCATCAGCTCCCAATTCTGCCCTGGAAACAAGGCGGTACTCCCCTAGCTCCTCAGGAATGGGGGCAGAGGACGAGAGGTGGAAGTCGGGCATGTTGAGGAGCTCTCACCGGGGCAGCCATTTCCGGAGCTGGGTTCGTGGCCCATCCTCCTCAGGACTCTGCTGAGGAAACACAGCCTCAGCCCTGAGGGAAACACCCACCAGCCAGAGCCCCTCGCCCGGCCCTGGAGCCTGGCACTCTGTTGCTGAAGTTGCAGATGCATTTGAAGCACACCTCTGCAGCTGTGGCTCCCCACTCTTTGGACATGTTTTTAATAAATTTTTTTTTAAAGATTTATTTTATTGATTTTGACAGAGACAGAGAGAAGGGGTGGGGGTGGGGGGTGGGGGCCAAGCAGTCTCCATAGTTGTACGTTATCAGTTTTTGACATGATTTCGTTCCACACAGGTGGGCGGGGGGCCGCACAAGGCTGGGGCCTCCTGCATGGGAGGTGGGTCCCACGAGCTGGGTGCTGAACTGGGGGTCTCCCGCATGGGAAGCTTGCCCTTGTGAGAAATGAACTAGGGACCACACCCCAGTTCAGCACATAGGTCCTCATGGGCCGGGCGGGATTCCATCCTCGGTCCCTGGGGCTGCAAAGTGAGCGCCTAACCCACTGAGCCATCCCGGCTTCCTCCTCTTTGGGAATTTGTGACATGAAAGAGATGGCAATCTTGGTGTGGTGGTGGTGTGTGTGTGTGTGTGTGTGTGTGTGTGTGCTATAACTACACGTTTGGGGCATCATGCCTGATAAAGAGGAACTGGGAACAAATAACTGAGTGAATTACTGCACATTCCTGCACCCCTGAGGGCTGGAATCCCTCAGACCAAGAAGAAGCCAAAGCCTTGGGAGTCAGAAAGATTTTGTAATCAAATCTCAAGTTCCTCATTTGACCAAGTTAGTTCAGCTCCTAGAGCCTCAGTCTCCACATCTATGAAATGTGACTGTGTGAAAGCTATCTCTTGGGCTTGTCTTAGGAAACAGACTTTGAGGCAGAGATCTGCATGTAGAAGGTTCCTTGGAGAATGTCCTCCAGGGCCATCATGTACAGGGCAGGGAACCAAGCAGGACCAGGCAGGGGAAAACGTGGCAATCATTCATGAAGCATCAGCCAGATTCACACGGAGCTCAGTGAAGGAATGGCCTCTCAGAGTTGTATCACCTTGAGTCAAGGGGTCCAGACCTCTGAGCCTCACCCACAATCCCATGTCAACCGGCTGCCTCTCACTGGTTTTCCCCCCGGGGAGACGGTGTGCCCAGGGGTGAGAAAAGCGATTCAAACACTTCCTCCCACACACCTCACCAGCTGAGGAAGACCTGAGCATCAAAATGTAGCAACTACCACAAGGTGTTACAGGGAATTAAATGACATCATATCAATGTGATAAGGTAAGAATTAACAATAAACAAACAAACAAAACCTAACTGGTTCATCTTTTTCCAGCCTCATCATTGGAAAAAGTAACAATGTGTTATTAAAGTTCGGAGCTCTCATCCTAAACTCGACACCCCATAGGGGAGAGAAAGAGCTTTTGTGTTTCAAAGTCATTTAGGGAGAGCAGGCAGGATGGTCCCAGCCCAAGGCAGTGAAGGCCTGTTGGGAGATAAGGAAATGGACGTCGTCCTAATTTTAAAGGAAAGGGGAGAGAAATTCCCTACAACTGAGAGGTCGGTGGACAAGGATTCTTATTTGAGAGGGATTGTCTCATCCCACTTTTATTACTATTTAGCCCCTGCAACCCCCCAGAAGATGGGGTGTACATTTCAGGAGAGGAAGATGGTACATATTTAGTTGTTGCTTTTAAAATCTCAGAGGAAACCCCCTGGTTGGTGCCTGTCAGAACGGTAACAAAATTGCCTCTAACCAAAGACTGCATGGAGTCTCCCAGGAGAGGCCAGTAGGCATTGAAAAGTAGATACCATTTCCAGAACATTCTGGCTGTATGAAACTCATTTTCCTCAGACTTTTACATGATACTGGGAAGAAAGTTCCCACCATGACTGAGATTGATTTTCTCTACTAGTCGGGTGGGTGGGGGCCCAAAGTGGTTATGTGATTTAGAAAAATGAAGAAATGAAACAAGTTTTGGCACACAATGAGAAGTTTATTCCTTTTTCCTATCCTCTTTGGCCAGGGATATACCTAAACCTTGCAACCATTTGAAAATATTTTCTGGTGAAAAACAAACAAAAAACCCCCAGAAAGACAAGCTTCTTTGCTAGATTTGCTAATCAATCACCAACATTTATTAAATATTTACTATGTTAGGTTCTTCCCATGACAGCAACCTAGATCAGGCAGCTTGCTAATCAATACTGAAGAAACAGAAGCAAGAGGGAAGTGTGCATTTGGGAAAACAAATGAAAACAATAAAAGAAGCAAAACCGTCAGTAGGTGCTGGGAAGGTTGTCTTGACCTCTTTGTGTGTGAAAGGGTGACTGCAACCTGGGGAGAGACCCAGAGGCAGCAGTGAAGAGACCAGGTGGAGAAACGCCTTTTAAAGCCTGTCCTTGCATCTCCCTGTAGTGGCCTCTAACAATCACGGGCTGCCTCATCACTTCAGAGCTCTGTGGCAGCGCAGATCTCTGCAGGACAAATCATGACAGCACAAAAGCCCTGCTGGGGGAAGTGATGAAAACGGATGTGGACTGGACCACTAACCTTTGAGAGCCATCTCCCACCTCCGTCCTCTCCATACACCCAGGGTTGGGGGACTGCATGCAGGGGAACCACCTCCTCCCAATCCTGCTGCATTCTAAAGGTGTAAAGATGACGTATTGACCTGAGGAGTTGCCTGGTGGACGGCCAACAGTCCAGAGGAATCAGTAGTAATTCCATGCTGCCTGGGACTCTCCATCCTTTCCCTCCTCCCTAAACTCACTGGAACTGACCCCATCTAGTATCTTTGGCCCTTTCCCAATACACGTTACAAAACAGAGTAGAGGAAATAGTAACGGGTAAAATAAGGGCAGGAGAAGAACAGAAATTCACAATTATTGGAGAAATACAGTAAATGTACAAATAAACAAACAAATAGACTGCATAACATATGCCACTGGGCAGAAGTATTCAAACAGATAGACCAAGAATTTAAAATAGGCACTACAAATACACCTAAAAAATAAGGGAAGATATTAACAAGAATAAAATAAAATCCCCCAAAAGAACCAAGTAGAAATATTAGGTATAAAAAAGGTAAGCAATAAAATAAAGAACACTGTAGATGGGATAACTAGTAGGATTGATACAGCTAAAGAACAATTAGTGAGTTGGAAAATCAGATTGAGAAATTCCCCTAGAATGCAACAGAGAAGGGTAAGATGAGAGAGAAAATAGATATTAAAAACAAATAAAGTTAAGAGAAATGGAAGATAGAAATGTCTACATCCACAAAATTCAAATCCTGAAAAGAGAGAAAATTAAAATCAAGAAAAGATAATATTTGAAGAAATAGTAAAGATACATTTTCTGATATTAAACTATAATATTATATCCAGACAATCTGTTAATCAAGTGTAAGGCTTTATTAACCCCAGGCTCAGACAGTCTCAGAGGTGAATTTCAGCAAACTTTCAAGGAATAGATATTCCTATCTCTTATAAGTTGTACCAGAAAATAGGAAAAGTAAAAGTGGCCTCGTTTGTTTTATGAATTTAATATAATCTTGATTCTAAGGATAGAAGATAAAGAAATTATAGACTCATTTCACTTATAAACATAAATGCAAAAGCAAAAAGTAAAATTATTACCAAATACATCACTTTATTAAAAATACAATGCATCGAAATCAAGTGAAGTTTATTCCAGGAATAAAAGAATAGCTCAAAATCAGAAAATGTGTAGTTCTTCATATTCCACACATATAAAGGAAATTATATAACTACCCCAATCTTTGTAGAAAAGCTTTTGAAAAGGGTTAATAACCTATTTGTGATCAAAACTCTTATCAAATTAGAAATAGGAGAAATTCCTCAAGTTGATAAAGTTTATATACCAAAATCTTACAGCAAATGCATACTTATATATAATGGAGAACCTTTAGATGCAGGTCCTGTAAGATAGGGATTAGAACAATAATAGCCCTTACATACTAAAAATACTAATACTCCTTAACATGGTCTTACAGAGTACTAGAGATTCTGGACAATTTCCTTTTTGGAAGGGAAAAAAATATATGTGCAAAGATTTAATGGGAAGAGTTGAAACTTTCATTATTTTTTAGTAGTTATAATCATCTTTCTAGAAAAATCAACAATAATAAATTATTAGTAATAAAGATTCAACCATGTTGCTGAATAAGGATCAAACATAAAAATTAAGACACCATTCATAATAGAAACGAGAAACTATAAAGTACCTCAGAATTCACTTGACCAAGTCCCCGTGATATCTCCATGGAAAAAACTTCAAATCTGTTATTAACAGCATAGAATATGGTCAATAAATGGGGCCCATGCTATTGAATGGTGTGATGTGATACAAGGATGTCAGTTATTCCTCAGATTAAGCTATAAATCAAATGCAATTCCAGCTCAATTTTTTTTTTTTTTGAGGAACTTGTTTAATTGACTCTAAATTTGTGTGAAGGCATAAAGATTCACGACTAATCAACTTTTAAAGAGAGGAGTAAAGATAAGAGGTCTAATACTTCTAGGTATTGACATACTATGAAGCCATTGTTTATTTCTTTAAAGTATAATTTTTGTGGTAAAAACAGCCAAAAAGGTCAATGGAACAGAATGAAGAGCTCAGAGACAAAGCCAAGTGTATGTGCTAACAAAGGACAGAGCTGACATCACCAATCAGTAGGGGCAGGACACATTCTTTAATAGAAGTGTGTTGGGAAATCTGATTCACTAGATAGAGAAAAATGGAACTGGATCCTACCCCCGTGCCACATCACCAGTGGACCGGAGACGAATTAAAAACCAAAGAAAGGAAACATTCCGACAATGACGAGACGGCTTGGTCCAGTATTGTAAATCATTTAAAATAATTACTGTCATCTGTAGTTTTTTTCTTATATCCATTGTAAATTTTATGCTGAGGTAGATACCCATTAACTCGTGTTTTGTTCTCCAGAGAAGTTGCTCACTCTCTAGAATCTAGAGATGAACACCAATGTGTTGGAATCCTGGTATTTCTTTCTCCAGACTGAGGGGACTGACTGGCGTTTGGGAAAGAGCCCTGGCCTCCCTGGAGCAGAGCATCGCTCACTCCTGCCTGCACAGACTGCTCACTGGAAGGCCTTTTGTCTCTCAGGATCCATTAATAAAATGCAAATTGCTTTCTGAAGGGAATTCTGGTGAGCTGCAAGGGGAGAGAAAGAGAGGACTGGGTGGAAGAAAGAAGCTGCACAGGCCAGTGAGAACACACTTCTGCCTCCACACAATTGTTTCTGAGGCCAGTGAAGCTTCAGTGGCATGTAAATGATGGGAGAAAGTACCCAATCGGCTGTGGTGGCCCCTCAGTCAGGTCTGAACAAAGGCCACATTCATCTTGTCATGGATTCCTTGGGATGCTCCTTCAGCTCCTTTATATCTTATTTCCCTGAAGTGACAACTCTCTCAAGTCACACTGAGCTTTGATAGGTGCCGAGGGAGGCTCACCCAACTACAGATCGTGCTGCTATTCAGCTTGCTTTATTATTATTATTATTATTATTATTATTATTATTATTATTATTATTATATCAACTTGCTTTTCTAGTAGGGCTCCGCCGTGATGAGGGATTTTGGTTTGAGATGTACTGCTCCCCAGCTCCGATTTTAGCCTTATCTGCACTGTCGTATTTTCCTGTGCCTGGTCCTCCTTCCCAGACTTTTCTCTCGCTGTCCCGATTTTGCAATAATGAAATACATGACTCCGCTTTCTCCCGCCTTGTTGATTACTGCATCAACAGAACACGGGAGATGCTCCCTAGGCTTTCTCCGGGGGTATGTATGTGAAAAACACAACTTCGTGGCAAGTTTTTTGCAGATTGTTAATATGTTTTATATTGTGAACAGCATTTTATGCTCTGTAAAAATAACTAGGGAAAGTGTGTGTCTTTTAGAAATTGCTGGTGTTGAATGTGAGTTCTCTTTGCAGGAGTGTGCTATGGCTGGCGCTTGCCAATGATGCACGTCCAACTCCCGGCCCAGTCACATCGTAACAGCTTGAAATTGGCCATGGTATGAGGATTTAAACCATGGAAACTGGCAAATGCGATACTTGTGCATCAGGGCTTCCTGCGCCCCCAGAGGGGGCTGTCAAGTATTTACCAGCCTACTTTGGGGGTGGCCGGAGGAGCTTCCCAGGGCCTTGCCGAGACAAGACAGAAACTGTGAAAAAGAGACTCTCCTTCAGGGAGAATGTGTTTCAGATTCTCAAGTCACCTAAGAAAAGAGATTTGCTGTTGGCGAGTGTGGCTGACAAGTCATTGTTACTGGCTATGAACACTGGAGTCTGAGACAGAGAATAACTAAGCCCAGTTCTGAGATAGTTCATCTGAGAATGTGTTGGCTGAAATAACTACATTTTTAAGAAAACTACTGTGTTAGCAAGAGTGGCAGTATTAATATCTTGAAAATATTACAATAGAAGGTTGTTTTTTTATTACTATAATTTACAATTGACCTTTTTTTTTAGCAAAGGTAGAACATATTTTTATTTTAAGACAACAAATTAGGACTGTACATATACTTCTGATCTCCCTTCGTTCTTCCATTTCTGTGACTGACTATCCAACTCTCAAGGCTGATTTACCAGGTATGAGAAGAGTCTTAACTGGTGTCAGAGACCCTCCAAGCTCCAGGGCCAGGTACACAGGTGTCTGGGCAGTAAGGAGGGATCCTGCTTGAGGCCAGTCCACGGGTGCAAGCTCCTGTGTGTCTCTGGATGATGGTCCCAGAGTTCCTCATGTGAGAAAGCCTGACTCCCTGCACTTGGAGAGGAGCAGGGGAGAGCTGGGGTCTTAGAAGCGCCAACGGTGATTTCAGCACACCCCGCCCTCTATTAGAAAAGATGAGAAGAAAACCGTTTGGATGAACGTGGGGATAGATGCCCAGTCGTCCCTCCGGCCACTCTCCACTTTCGGGCCCTCCTTTTCTCAGGCCCAGTGAAGTGCTTCAGTGCGGTCACACACACTGGGGAAGGCCTCAAAGAGTGTGCCTTCTATTAATTTTCTCTAAGGAGGACTTTTGTAGTATCATTTTTGATGTTATACTTAGTTCAGAAAATTCACTTAACGTCCTTGCCATGACGTGTTATTAGATACTCAGAGCCACCAGAGGGCCTGTGACATGGAGGGACTTACCCAGTCCCACAGCTAATTAGTGGTCATGCAAGGACAGAGCCCAGAACTCTGGGCTCAAAGACTCCTTTACGCTTCTGATACTACATAACTCTCATATAAGCATATGAAACGGTTATTCAGCACCTGCTTATTCAGAAGTGACTTTGAAAAACATGGAACTGGTATTGAAAGTTGAATTTTAAGTCTATTTACTAAAAATTGACACATTGGACACAAATATAAGATACTGAATTGGCTAGGTATTCAGGCTAGTAAAAGTCGACTAATTTTTACGTAATGTGGACATGGATCTTTGCGCTCAAACAGGCATTCTTGATGATCAACAGGTGGCAGTATTTCCCTACCGTATGGCGTCCTGCTAGCCTGCTAAGGGGAGGAACGTGTTTCCTGGGCCTTTGCGTTAAAGAACTTGAGAAATGTGGCCAGGCTGAGCCAATGAGCTAGTGCCTGGCAGTACCCCCTGGGCGGCCCCTGCACCTACCTGCCAGCACCCTAATAAAAGGGGTCACCTGGCAAGGTACCCTCCTCCAGAATGACCTGCCTGCAGCTCAGCAGAGAAAAGAATTGTGGAGAAAACAAAGAAGTACTCGCTGCTGACCAGACCGGGCTTAGCTGGATTGTCCTGTCAAGTTTAATGTAAAAAATGCTTCCCACTCATTTTTAACTTAAAAACATAGCAGGGCCTACTTGAAGGAGGAGCGTTCTGGGGAGGTGTTCTCAGTGGCAGCTGGTCCAGGGTGGCCCACTATCAGGGGGTCAGGATAGAACTAGCAGGGTCAGTGGGCTGGAAAGATGGGACAACAGGTCAGGCACAGATGTAGGAAGGATGGCAGATCTCAGCACACCCCAGCACACCCCAGCACACCCCAGCACACCACACCACACCACACCACACCACACCACACCACATCACATCCCACCACACCACACAACACCACACCACATCACACAACACCACACCACACCACACTACACCACACCACACCACACCACACCATACACCACACCCCAGCACATACCACCACACAACACACCACACCCCAACACATCCCACCACACACCACATCACATCACATCCCACCACACACCACACCACAGCACATCCCACCACACCACACAATATCACACCACACCAGGCTGTTGTGTCCTGCTTGTATGCCCCCGCCAAAAAAATAAAAATTATGGTAATAACAGTAAACATTTTTTGTTGTTGCCTTATCACGTTCCAGACATTGCTTTGAGCTTTTTTTTTTTTTTTTTAAAGATTCATTCCATTGTTTTGAGAGAGGGAAGGGGAGAGGGCCCAGAGCAGTCTTCACAGTTGCACATCATTAGCTGTGACATGGCTTCATTCCACACAGGTGGATGCAGGGCCACGTGGGACAGGAACCAAAGTGGGGGCCTCCGGCATGGGAGGCGAGAACCCCCACCGCCGCGCCATCCTGGCGGTCACCAGCTGCACTGCAGCCTGGCACGTGAACTTGCACTGGTCCGGCCGGGAATCAAACTCTGGACCCTACAATTGCAAGGCAAGTGCTCAACTGCTGAGCCATCCTGGCGTCCCGTTGTTATAAGCTTTTCATGAGAACTGTTTCTTTTATTTCTTACCAATACCTGTGAGGTAGATGCTAGTATTACATCCATTTGACAGATAAGGAAACTGAGTTTCAGAGACAGAGACTTAACCATATAATTCAAGCTTGTCCAACCCACAGACTGCGGGTGGCAGGCGGCCCAGGATGGCTTTGAATGCAGCCCAACACACATTTATAAACTTTATTAAAACTTTATGAGATTTTTTGTGTGATTTATTAGCCCATCAGCAATCATTAGTGTTAGTGTACTTAATGTGTGGCCCAAGACAATGCTTCTTCCACTGTGACCCAGGGGAGCCAAAAGGTTGGACAGCCCCGATATAATAAGTAATGGAGTCAGAATGTGAACCAGCAACCCAGGGAGTCTGGTTCCACGCTGGGCCAGTGATCAACTCCAGCTCTCCCAGCCGAGGGGACCTTTGGCCTTGGGACCCCCAGGCTGGCTGCACTTGTTCCAGGCCACTCTGTTTCCTTAGGAAGAGGGGTGTTGTCTGACGGAGGGACCCTGGAGTCAGACTCTGGTACCCCAACCTGGTGGCCACAGGGCCGCGCTGCCCTCTCCAGGGGTAGCTCCAAATTCACACCTGGACTGAGATGATCTATTTATTTGGTGCTTCATCGCTGGTAAGAGTTACCCTCGCCGTTTTGGAATGCTAATCGTTCTTGTGGTTTCCCGGATAGCAGCGTCAATTACAGAGTGGAAGTAGCCTGGTTGTCTGCGGTCACCGGCCACCTCCCAGGGCTGTATGGGAGCCTTGCTGCTCGGGAGGTCTACGAGGAACCACAGCCTGGGCTGTGATTTAGCACAAACCTGAAGCCCCTCACTTAAAGTTTGAGGGATGCTGTCAAGTGCTGCAGACTGAGAAGTGGCATTCTCTGACAGACACCAACGGGCAGCGATCTCACACAGGGACCAACTGGTGCTACAACACCTCACCTTGGCATTTGGTTCGTTTTTTGTGACTTCTTCCACTCCACAGAATGTGGTTTAGACCTTCATTCATTCAGTCCTTTGAAAGTATTGCTGATACCTGTTATGCATCTCAGGCTCTGTGCTCAGAAATGGAATCATCATCATCATCACCAGCAGTAGCCTCAGCCACTGAGGCAACAGCTAACATTTGTTGGATGCTTAGCGTATACCAAGTCGGGTGTCAGCGATCTTTAAATCATAGGAAGCTGGGTCTCTGCATTCTCAGTGGGTGGGTTTCACCAAAGCCTATGAGGGAAGCTCTATTAGTATCTTCATTTACTTGTGGAGAAATTGAGGCTCAGAGAGGTTAAGTAACCTGTCCGTGGTCTGAGGGTGATGCATGGCATAATAGACTCTGGGTGTGAGCCTCAAGCAGCATAACCATCCAGCACAGTGGTCACAAAACAGCCAAGAGGCAGAAGACTTAGAACTTAGAGAATCTGAGGCAGCTCAGAGGATTATTCATAATAACCTCCTAGATTATTATGATGTGTTGGGAAGAGCAGCAGCTGTGGAGTTAGACACTTCTGCTGGTTTCTAGCCGTGGGGCCTTCTCTGACACTTGGCTTAATGTGCCTTCTCTGAGACTTGGCTTTCTCACATACAAAGATATGGTGACAAGTCCTGTTTGAAAAGGTTGTGGTTTATGCACAAGGTCCTAGTATTGTGCTTGGCAGGCTTCCTGCCTGGTCTCTCCCTTCTCTAGTTATGGGAGCCAGACGTCCCTTCCCCTGCCAGTGTTTGACATGAGCAATTGACATTTATTTTTCAATCTTCCATAAAGAGCCATGCAAACGTGACTTTAAGACATGCCTCCTCCTCACCTCCTGAGATTGCCACTCCAGTTTTCTTATGTAGATATTCTAGAGTGAGGATGGTCATGTTACGTCAGAGGAGGAAGTGCCTGGCTGCTTGCAGGACAACTTCTCCAATTACCAACCAGGCCGCAGTGCTGTTCTCATCCACTCACCCCCTCTCCTTGAAGACAGACACGTTCACCTGGCTCACCGCAATATCCCCCACGCCTAGCCCAGAACGAGAGGAGAGGGATGCTAAGAGCAGAACTTATTTAGCACTTTACGGTGTGCTAAGTACCATTCTAGCACTTTTATGAATTTAATCTACTTTTAAGTCTCACAACAACATATAAGAGAGGAAATAGTATTAATGCCTCGATTCTTCAAGTGAGGTCACCAGGGCACCTTCACCGGAATCACAGAATGTGGGCTGCTAGGGTCCACTCCAGACCTGCATCAGGGCCTCAGGGGTGGGGCCTTGAAGCTGTGTTTAATGAGGTGCCCGGGTGTCTCTCTTATAAATTAATGTGTACTGTCCATCCACAAGTGAGAATGTTTCTTTTAATTCTGTAACTCTCCACTGCTTATGAACCCAAAGCTTCTCTGTGCTCAATTACCTTTCTGATAGGTGATAGCTGTTGGGAATTATAGCAGGAAGAACGTCATTGCTGTCATTACATGGTTGACATCTTTCTGATGGGTTTCAATGGTTTCCTTAGTGACTCTCTGCCAGGGCTCCATGCAGGTTTTGTGGAGCCTGAAGCTTACACAGTTTTGGAGGCCTTTTTTAAAAACAAAAACACACATTAAAAAATTAGGTGTAAGAGTTAATATTTATTTAGAATGAGAAAAGAAATCACAAACAAATCAGAAATGCCACAAATAGAAAATTCAAATGACATATTTTCATTAACTCTCTGAAATACCCTTATCATACTCTAGTCCCTTCTTCTTTTGTTTGTACACTCTTTGATCACTTCTCTATATGATAATGACTTTATAATTTTTTTTAATTGTTTTTTGACAGAGACAGAGAGGAGGGGAAGGGCCCAGGGCAGTCTCCATAGTTGCATGTCATTAGTTTTTTAGACAGTTTTATTCCACACAGGTGGGAGGAGCCACTCAGGGTGGGAACCGGGCTGGGTCCTCCTGCATGGGAAGCACACCCCAGTTCAGCTTATGGGTCCTCATGGGCTGAGACCAGGACTCAATCCATGGATCCTGGGACTGCAAGGCAAGCACTGAATGTGCAGAGCCATCCCGGCCTCCATATAACTTTTTTTTATGGAGAGATGGGAGAGATTATTTTTTCTCAAACCTGGGTAATCAAAATTTATTTTTTGTTACTATATTTTATTAATGTCTCTTCTAGCATAATTTTTTTTTTATGGAGAGATGGGAGAGATTATTTTTTCTCAAACCTGGGTAATCAAAATTTGTTTTTTATTACTATATTTTATTAATGTCTCTTCCAGCTTCACAATTCTTCATTAGCAATGTCAGGTAAATGCTTAGGTTTATTGTCAAATATTTGAAAACTGCCATTAAATTTTTTTTTTTTTGTACATGATCTGTAAGAACTGGATGGATTTTCCACAGACTTGCATCTGGCTTCGTATTTTCCGGGTCTTGATTCTCCCTCACTACCCACACTTCTAGAACGTGCTCAAGTTGCTGCACAGCCTTAGTGTCAGGAGGGTGGACAAGAGTGTGCAGTGGATAGTGGGTAGTTTCCTGGCAGCCATTCCTCAGGTCAACTAGTAATAACAGCACATGGAATTAACTGTGAACCACATAACATGTCCCATGACACCCAAATGAAATGTACCCCTTGCTCAATTTCTCCTTTATGAGGTGCCCGGAATGTTTTCCATCACTTTAAAAGAGTGTGATGGAAGGGGTGTCAGAAGGGAAAGAATCTTCATTGGTTGAGGTTAAAATATCTTAAGTCTACACAGTTTACGAAAACACAGGACATGAACGCACTGCTAGGGCCCTACCCAGAAGCTTGAAGCAAGGTGTCCTGGCACTCAGACTTCAGTAACCTCAGCATTCATTCACCTCTGCCGCTACAGCTCTCAGTTTACCTCCAGGCCCCAGGACAGAGAAGGCCAGACCTGCCTTTCTGTATCTTCTCATCTCCTTTGCTAAGATGCAGGAAATGCAGGCCTTTCATGTTCTAATTATAAATATAGCTTTGGAAGTGGTTGCTTCCCATTCTGGTGACTTCTGCCCCAAGAAGAATAAAGGCAAACTGTTTTTCTCCTGGTCCAAAGTAACAGTGTGTGTGTGTGGGGGGGGGGGGGTGAGGGAGAGTTGGGTCTAATATAGGCTGACCAGACGTAGCACTTTCAATGAGATAGAAAACAAAGGTACAGTACGTATGGTCAGTCCAGTCTCACTGGGCTAAATGAAAGGTGTCAGGAGACTGGCCATACGCATGTGCCATTTGAAATGGAATAGTACCATTGTTTTCTGTCCCATTTAAAACGGTACATCTGGTCAGCCTATAATGTCTTGTGTGGGCTGATGTTATGGGTTCTAGTTAAATGGCTCCGGTCTTGTGAGTGGCTTCTTGGGAGAACTCCATGTGTCAGGAAATTCATTCCTGTCAAAGGTACGGTGATGGTAGGACAATACGTGGCAATGTTTGAGGGTACTGAGACAGTAATGAGACAGGAGAGAGAATTTCTTCCCTTGTCTCTTCCAAGCCAAATAGGTAGGTCAGCACAAATAGCCCAGTTTAATGGGGAAATTGGGGTTCAAGTAATCACAAGGAGACACTCTGTTTAGGCCTTCAGGATTCAAATTTGCTGTTGGAGATGAGAGGTCAAGGCTGGCTGATCTGTAAGGACCTTCCAGTACTAATTTCTGTAATTACCGTCTTTGGCTTCAAGCACAAGCCCTGCCACAGGGCAAGGACCCTTGGGAAGGGCAGCACATCGTGTTCCCATGTTGATTCTCACCACAGTAAGAATTTGTCCGTCAGCTGATGCCACAGACTTGATGTCTGAGATTATCAAGGAGATTAGCCTATAAGGGGTTAGGAAGATGGTGAGATTTCAGAGCTCTGTCCTTCTCTTCTCCCCTTTTCCTTCAGCATGAGGGGTCCTAAAGCCCCTGTAAGTAACAAGATGGCCCTGGCATCAGGATGAAAAGTAACCAAAAAGGGAGGGGTGAAAGTGGAAGTGTCAAAGAGAAATTTCAGGTGCTTCCTGGACTCGTCTAGAGCTGACCTGGAATCTCATAATAACATAGAGTCTTCTGTACCCAGAACCCTCCTGAGGAAGAAAGGAAGTGATATGCTTCCAGGATCTAGTGCTACTGCGACTATGTTCTCAGGACTCCTGAGGATTTGGGCTATCCCAGATGGTAGCAATAATGTAATGTAGCCATTGCATCCGTGTGCAATGCCTATGTCTTTGTCTCCTCTCCCTCCCTCCTTCCTCTGACCTTCCATCTTTCTTTCTTTCCTCAAATATCTGTCTTCCCTGCACAAACACAGAAGACATCCCTATTTTCAAGGGCTTACATTATAGTGAGGTTTATAATTCATAAACCAATTATTATCTAATATATTAGACATTATACTAGGTGTTTATCTTGAATCCACCTAACAACTCTGCAATTGGGTTTATTACTCCCATTTTACCAACAAGGATATAATACCTAGGACAGTGTCTAAATGCCTGTACTATTTTGTAGAATGAATGAATGAATAAGTCAGTGAACAAGTGAATGAAAAGAGGCACCAAGGGTTTGAGTGGCTGGCTCAAGACCACACAGAGCTCATAAGAATGTAGCCTTGGTCTGCCTCCAAATCTGCACTGCACTTGGCCTTCCGGATTGTGTGTGGTTAGGAGTCTTCTTCTTCTCTGATTCTGGAAACAAAGGCAGATAGGCTTCTCCCTACTGAGCTCATCAATGGCTTTTACCCTCTTCTTTCCTTCCTTCCTTCCTTCCTTCCTTCCTTCCTTCCTTCCTTCCTTCCTTCCTTAAAACCTCTCCTTCCCCCTTCTTTTGTCCCATTCCCCCTCCATTTCCTCTTCCTGTCTGCTAAGGCATGGTTGCCCTGCCCAGGGGCCTTTGGGCCTGTGGAATCAGCTGCCCCTGGAAAGTGGTGTGAGGAGGGAGCTAAGGAGAATGGAGGAGAATCAGCCATCCTTACCTTGGTCTCACACACCTAGGGAAAGGGTTTCAGACAGGACTTGTGAATATGGACAGAATAGTCCATTTTGAGAAGACTCTTGTTATGGGCTGAAATGTGTCCCCCTAAATTCATATGTTGAAGTCCAAACCCCCAGAACCTCAGAATGTGACTGCATTGAAAAGTAAGACTTTTATATTTATTTAGTTAAAAATTAAAAAAAAAATTTAATTATAGTTGACTTATATATAATTATATGACTTTCAGGTGCACAACATAGTGGTTAGACATGTATGACTTAACAAGTGATTACCCTGATAAGTCTAGTACCCATATGACACCACACAAACTCATTACATTGGAAAGTAAGACCTTTAAAAAAAGAGGTGATTAAATTAAAATGAGGCTGTTAGGGTGGGCCTATTTCAATCTGATTGGCGTCTTTACGAGAAGGAGATGAGGACACACAGAAAGACACAGGGGCATACATGTGCAGAGGGACGACCATTCTGAAGAGGCATCAAGAGGGTGGCCACTGGTAAGCCAAGGGGAGAGGCCTCAAGAGAAAACAAACCTGCTGACCTCTTGACTTTGAACTTCCAGCCTCTAGAATTGAAAGAGAATAAGTGTCTATTGTTTAAGCCACTCCATTTGTGATATTTTGTAAGGGCAACTCTAGCAAACAAATACAACTGCTATTCTCATATACTCAAAATACTTAGCTCATCTGTAGACTTAGATGTCTGAGGAAATGATCACTCACCGTCTTTGGAGGCAGGCAGTAAAACCAAGCAGATTCTAAGTTTCCTGCACGGGGAACCAATCCTTTCTCACCTAAGCCTCACACGACTACATGAACGCTGCTCTAACTTTAGCCTCATCGGAATCCCCTGCAGGGCTTGATAAAACTGAGGTAGCTGAACCTGGGCCCCAGAGTGTCTGATCTGGTAGGTCTGGGGTGGGGTCCGAGAATTTGCATTTCTGACAGTTCCCTGGTGATGCTGATACAGCTTGTCTTGGGACTATGCTTTGAGAACCAATGAATTCTATTTTAATTCTATCATTCATTATTTAAAGTGGCTTCTGCTTTTTTAAAACTTCTAGAAGGACACTAGGAAGCCTCCTGTCCTCTAATCGGGAGTGAGCACTTCGCGTCAGGAATCAGGGCTGGATGGTCTGGGCCCCCCTTTGGGAACCTTTCCCAGCCCTCCTGGCCCCTGGCCCTGCTCACCAGAGAAGGCTGATGGGAGCTCTGGCCATCTGAAAGGGCAGGACAGCAGGACCCGGGGGCCAAGGGGACAGGGCAAATGGCTGTCAGCATGCATGGCTATTCTGAGGCCTAGAATAACTGGAACATGGAATTTTAACTCCATGGGGCCAGAGAGAGATCTGGGTCAATGGGAAGTTGAAAATGGAACTAGAACCAACCTGAGGAGCTTCACTCACGTGAAGCAGAATTAGCGTGGCCTCCCCGTGGACAGTGCCAAACAGGAAATAATTAAGTGTTGTTTGGTGCTTGTGCAAACTGCAGGGTTAGAACGTTCACTCAATTGGGAACAGCTGCTAGAAGTGGTCATGTCCATTTCATAAAATCTCTCACTAAATACATCAAATCAAATCAAATAATAGTAAAATAAATTGCCAGGTCACAGCAGAGTCATTTTTTAAAAATCAGAAGGGCACTTGGGTGCTCTTGTTGAGTCGTTCCCTGGTCAAGAATTCAATAATACCCCTGTTCCTTTCCCCTCCCTAGAGGAAGCCACTTCTGGCCAGTTTTCTTTCAGGCTTTTTCTATACGTTTGGCTTATCTAGTACCTTTAGGAGATTTTGGCTGCAGATTTCTTAAGGACATTGGCTGTGTCTTATCCATTTTGGTGGACTGGCACCTGTTAGGTGCTCAACAAGCATGTAGAGAATGAAGTTGAGAGAGGGCCAGGGCAGGGCTTCCAAGAAAATCATTAACTGCCAGTCAGAAACAAAGGACCTGCAGGTCAAGATGAGACAAGGAGACCAGCCAGAAGCAGCCAAAACCAAGATGACAACAAAACCCACCCCCAAGTAACCTCCAGCCACATTATACGCTCATTATAATACATCTCTGTGCCAACTTCAACTCCTACCAGCGCCATGACTCCTCTGGAGAGGACCATATAAGGACAAAAAAAGGGGTGTATTCCCAATTTCTGAAAAAACCCACCCCTTCTGGAAACAAACAGAAATATTCCTCCCCCTTATTCTCACACTAAAAAACATAACTAATGAAAACCACCGCCGCAGGGAGAGTTGGGTTGTGTCCCACTCAGGGAGCAACCTCTGCTCTGCCTACGGAGCAGATCTTTATTCAGCTATTTCCTTTCACTTTATTTCCTGGCTCACACTTGAATTCTTTCCCATGCCAAGCCAAGGACCCTTTTTTTCCTGTAACAAATTGAGTAAAAGAATAAATAAATGAACCGTGTGATTTTTGGTGGAGATAGTGGGAGTAAGGTAGACAGCTAAGAGGCTGCAAACCATAGATTTCTTGCCCCAACTGAAGTTAATATGGATGTCAATTTCCTCAAACACAAAAACGAAATCTAACATTTGTATAGTGTTTTACAGTGTCCAAAGCATCTTCTCATGGAAGAGGCCAGCTACCACCTCCAGGTCTCTCAGATCCCTTATCACCAACTTCTACCTGCTCCCCAGGTCTGAAAGATGACCCACATGGTTCCAGCTTTGAGTGTAGCTCTCTCTCTCTGAGGCTGGTGTGAACTCCACCTTCCTTCGAGTGTGTGCCTTTTGGGGACACAGCCTCCTGGTGACTCGGAAGATGAGAGCTGAATTCTCAACAGCTACGCTTTTCCCTCCACACCTCCACCACCAGCAGTGGATTCAGAGATTTCTGGCCCAAGCTCCAGTGGCCTGGAGAATTCCTGTCCTATGTTTTAAACAATGGACACTTCTGAAAGGTCCCTTTCTGTTCTTGTGTGTGTACACATGCACGCTCATGTGTGTGTGTGTTTGGTTTATTATTTTCCCAGTTGTCCTGAGATCTTCAGGTTAAAGCTGCTCACCCCTTGGCCTGTTCTCCTGTGCTCTTTTCAAACATATTATACAATCTGTCAGGTGTGGGATGCATTTCCCCTTCTGCTTCTTTTTCCAGGTTGGCTGCCTCTTTAATGAACGAAAGTTGCACGTATACCTATAGCATTAACCCCTTGTGCTGGTTTTGCTTGAGAGCAAGCTTTCAGTGAAGTGGCGGAGACTGTTTTGCATTTCAAAAGCATTTTAAAAGAATAATTGATGTTGAGTGAATAACATAAAAAAAAAAGAAAGAAAAGAAAAAGAAAGAAAGAAAGAAAGAAAGAAAGAAAAATAACTCACCAGTGTGTGCTGCCCCAGTTTGCTTTCCTATTTTTTCTTCAAAGTAAGCCAAGGAGCTTGTTTTAGCCGCATGTTATCCGTCAGGAAGTGGGGGAATCAGAAAGGGTGCAAAGTTATAGTCCTTACTGTCAGCTCTATGAGGTCTGCGGTCTGAGTCCCTCTTGCCCCTTTCAGTTGGTTCCCCAAAGGTAAAAGAAGCTGCAGCACTTAAAGGCTCCCACTTCTAGCCTCCCCCACCCCCCTACACACACACACACATGCACACACACAACCAGGACACAGGCTATAACCAAGATCCTGAAACACTTTCTCATTTAACCACTTAACCAGCACTTACTGAATTCAACTGAGCACCGAGAAAGACCTCTGGTAGGTGCCAGGAATCAGGAGCCCAGGCCCAGGACAAGTGTTGCCTCTTCCACGCAGCCCTCCTTGATTGCCCATTCCTCTTTTGATATTATTCCTCCTTTCTCCTCTCTGCTTCCAGAATGCGTCACCTGCTTCTCTATTAGAGCACTTACTGTGTGTTATCCTGAGTTATGGGTATTTGTTACGTGTCCTCCCTATCCTTGCAAACCCCTTACAAAAAGTGAAGCATGTCACCCAGGGCAGAGGTTTGCAGCGTGGTGGATGCCTGAGGCTTACTGCATTGAAATGAACTTTAAATTCTCATTATTTCAAATGCTCTTCACAGCCAGTTCCTGGTTCCAAATGATGCAGGGGTTGATGGGGTGGAGGAGAGCTTCCCGAGACCTGGGAGTGGCTGTCTGTATGTGGGGTTTGGGGGTGGGGTGGGGCTGGCCTCACTCCAGCATCTTCATCTTTTGCTCAGGGATCTGGACCCACTCTGGGGCTGCCTGCGCAGCAGATTTTTGTTCCTTCCTGTCCTTACTGAGTGCAGGGCTCTGGCCTTGCCCTTTCCAGCTTCTGCCACGTGCTGAGTGAGGCTTCAGGCAGCACAGGCCTGTTTTTAGATTTTGCCTCACGTGTGTTCAGCTCACTTATTGAGCTCTCTATAGGGGTAGCTTTCTTGAGAGACTGTTGCTAAGGGCTAGTCACACGTTTCTCTCTGTGTTGTGATGGAAACATGATTAGATGCTGATCCCGGCTTGGCAGAACTTGCCGGAATGTCTGGTTAAAGTGGCCTCTTTTGTAGGAGCCTGTGGGATTTCATAGGCCAAGAGATGCAACCCTGTGATTACAGCAAATGGGCAAAGGTGGCAAAATGCCAGGAGTTGGAGGTTTAAGAAGACTTCCAGGCCATGTGGTTGAGGGCATATGTCCATGTCAACTGCTTTGCTTGAGTGCCACCTGCGGTGGGCACCAAATGAGCAGGACCTATGTGCTCCTTGTGACCTTGTCTTCCAGGAGCACGTAAGCTCCTGGGGAAGTGAGAGAAGACAGAAATGATGAGTTGGCAATCTGGGGCTGCCCAGGACTAAGTGCATGAGGTCAGGGCTTTCTAGAGAAGGAAGAGTATGCGGGGAGCTCTTGTGGGCTAGAGTGGTCAGGAAAGGTGTCCTTGAACTAGAAGGTAAGGGTCCCTCATCAGGGCAGATGGAGCATCATGAATTGGGGCTGGATGCACAAGTCCCCTGGCAAAATGATGGTGATGGTCATTATCCCCTGACCACCCTCTCTAGGCCAGACCCCTTTTTAGGTGTTTTCTCTTTCTGTCCTCACAACCACTGAAGAGTAGGTGCTAGTGTCCAGATTTTACGAGTGAGAACTAGGGACTATTCATACTGCCCATAGCCACACAGCTGATAAATGACCATCTGGAGTTAATCCCTGGTTGTTCTCACTCTAAAACATGTGTTGGGATGAAGGGAAATGGTGGGCCAGCTACCTGACAGAAGTAGAGGTCTGAGTGAAGGTGATGAAGGTGAAGAGATGGAAAGATCTAAGGGAAGCCAAGGCCAGGAGGCAACACCAGAAATCTCATTGGTACAGCAAAGTGTTCACAGCCCCTGACAGGATCCCAGATGCAGGCCAGGGTCACACAGTGAAGGGAGCAGTGGAATGTCAGGATAGTGCAGGTTCTGGGCAGGGACTTGTGTTTAGGGTAGAAGAGGTAGCAGGAACAAGGCATGGTTCTGTGCTCTGTGTGCTGAGTACTTGGTAACATCAAGACTGAATATTTTATTGCTCTGGGCCCTTCTCTCTCTCTCTCTCTCTCTCTCTCTCTCTCTCTCTCTCTCTCTC
>PVKE010018976.1:0-28966 GCA_004027555.1 Craseonycteris thonglongyai | reverse complement strand
CCAGGACCTATGTGGGAGGCTCCTGGCCCAGTTCCTGCCCTGCGCAGCCCTGTGCCCGCCTGTGGAGTGAAACTATATGGAAAACTAATGCTGTCAACTAAGGAGACTGCTCTGGGCCCGCCCCCTTCTCTCTGTCTCTCTCTGTCTCTGTTTCTCTCTGTCAAAAATCAATAAAATAAATCTTTAAAAAAAAAAAAAAGTTATAGGAAAAAGGTGGTTACATCTTTGCACATGAGCATATGAACTCTAAACTATGTGCCTACTACCAAAAGAAAAGTTTCAGTCAAACAAGTTAAAATACCAGGACTCAGAAAAGTGGGAAACTGGCTCAAAAGAAAGAACAATATGGGTTTGATGACTGGAAAAAAAAAAAAAAAATTCTATCAATGATTTTTAGTTGACTAAATAAGAAAATAAATAATAAACAAAACAAAATTGATAAAGATGAAAAAACTACCATTTATAAAGTGGTGTATTAGTATTTATTTAAGACAATCTTCAACTCTCAAAAGAACTGTTATATTAATTTTACAAATCAAATAGTGAGGTCAAGAGAAAATTCTTGCCCAAGGTCATAGACTAGAAATCAGCAGGGCCAAAATATGAGCCCAACTTTGTGAAACTCCAAGGCCTGGCCTTTCTATTATGCCAGTGTTTCCCCAACTTCAGACCCTTGCATACCACCTTTACAAATTCTGCCATATTGATGGGCGACTGTGCTATTGTGTTCTTAATTCTTCTTTAGATCAAGACTTTTAAAAAAGTTAATAAATTTATTTTAAAAGAAGCTTGTATCACGATATAAATGGAAAATAAGTATCACTTGAAATAAACAGAAGCTAACAAAAATAATAAATACAATGAAAACAAAACTGTTACTTAATTTCAGCCAAATGCAGCTACCTGCAAAATAGGCTTATGGCTGTCTCAAGGCCTATCTGTTCTTTATTAAAAGAGCAATCGGTGTTGGAAATGTGTTAAAAACTTACAAGCACCAATCTGAAACTTCCCCCTTACTCAGATTTGAAAAACAGCTAAAAAGGGGAATAGCTCTTTCCGTGCTTTCATATCTCATTGGGGACATAGCTCACACTTTGGGAAACAAATCATAAGGTTGCTCTATTGCCTGCCTCCCCTTCATGCAAGTATACATCCATGTCTGCACTTCCTTATACTCACAAGATTTTTGAGAATGTTCTAACACAAAAGGAGGCAGCGTGGTTATTATAATATAATGTGCACTACATGCGACGCTTCATCAAAACGTTCTCCCTACTTAAGAACTCAAAAGTACACAGTGGGTCCTGGTAGCTCACAAATCTCTAACAGACATACCCGTTCTCAAGGAAATTCTAACCTAGTTGTGAACATAACATACAACTGAGAAAGATGAGCCATGATATAAGGCTGTACTCTTACACATCAAAATGTTTGGTATTTTGATTGAACATTAATTTTGCCATTAGATAAAGCTGGGTTTGAATCCCAGGTCACATCAACCATGTGTAGCCTCTGGAGTCCCAGGATTCTCAGCACCAAGTCAAAGCAGAGATTGGTAGTCAATTGGACAATGCTAGACAGTGAGGGCTCTAAATGCCAGACTAATCTTTACTGAGCATATCTGAAGAGTGTCACATATTTTTTTAAGAAATTCACTTACCAGTTCTTTAGCAATTACAGATTTAGGAGGCTACTGCAATAGTTTAGCAATAAGGTGGTCAGAGTTCAGATGAGTAATGCAAAGGACAGAAAAGGATGATTAGCTGAAACCTTTCAAAGAAAGAAAATCTGAAGAACTTTGTACACTGGATATAGGAAAGGAGGAATTAAAGCTGACTCTGAACAAAAGAGACCCAATAGGAGGGAGGACAGGATGCTAAAGACACATAATATAATATTCCATCATGGTGAACAAAAAGAAATAATATCCAGCAAGCAGTTATTGCAAAGAAGATGGCAAAATAGAGTAAGACCTAAGAAAAGGTTACTGGATATGCTAACTAGGATGAATGTAGACTTTAACAATACCCCTTTTTTTAAGAGGGGAAGGAGTAGGAGAATAAAAAAAGTTATATTACTAGGGCTTATGGAGAGTAGGGAGGGTACAGGCAATAGAGAAGAAATGTGGGTCTTCTGCTATTTTGCAGTAAAAGGAAGAAGAAAAGTAGGAAGGCAACAATGGTGTACACTCAGGGTCAAATGAATTTAACACAGGAAGCAAAAAGGAACACTATGTAGAAAATAATCATGATACAATATAATTAGTAACTATGAAGATTCCCTTTTTGCCATTTATTAGGTGCAAGTGAGAACACTAAGTTTCACTCCAGAATCAAGTCTTAGGGAGAAATGGCAGAAACATGATTAGGGGAGTAAAAGACTTCTGTCTCTAGAGGTTCAAAACTGTTGATAGTAATAGAAAAATCTAACCACAAACTCCCTTCCTCTGGCTATTAAATCCTTATCTTTTTTAATGCAGCCACAGAATATAGTAGGGTCGTACATTTCAAAGGTTTAACTAAGTTTGGATTCATTCCAGAATCAAGTCTTAGGTAGACTTGATTTTACGATTCCTGGGAGTTATATGAACCATGACGAGTAGTATAACCTGTAATTTTGACATGGCACAAATCTCAATGGCCTGTGGTAGGGAATGTGCTATCCTATCACCTACATGTGCCCAGCACTGTCATCTCTTCATGAATTTGTGATCTTCTTTCATTCAGGTACACTGGAACTTGACAGAAGTTGTACACATTATAAAAGAATGTACCGTATTTTCTGACGTATAAGACGACCGGGCGTATAAGACAACCCCCTAATTTTACAGTTAAAACATGGGTTTAGGCCTATATTCGCTGTATAAGACTACAGCCTTGGAAGTGGGGGGGGGGGGGTAGTCTTATACAGCGAATATAGGCCTAAACCTATGTTTTAACCGTAAAATTAGGGGGTCGTCTTATACGCCCGGTCGCTAAGATATCCAGATTCTACCATTTCTTTCTTTAGCTGCCAATAAAGTCCTAGTTTTGTTTCTTTTTAAACTTCTTACAATGACTCTTCTATTAAAAAAGAAAAAGAAAATAGGGGGGAAAAAGGTTCTGAAAAGGGGGAACTGACAATGTTGGTCTGCAAAGCAGCAAAGTTAGAGAATGCTGCACTATTTGTTCCTGTTATTGCAGCCTCCTTCTCTTTTCATGCCCAGAATGTTGATTGTGGCAAGGACAGAGTACCCATAGTGCTAGCAGGGGAACATCCAAGGCTGCAAGCTTCACCGCCCTCACTTTCTACTTCCCTGACTGAGGAGCCCAGAATTGCCTTAATCTGTGACTCCAATCATGTCTTTGAATGCAGAGCAGTACCAGGACTGAGCAAGTGGCTTGCCCTAAAAAGTTGACTATGTTTTCTAAACATCTACTGTGTGCTTTTGCTGCTCTAGACATCATGAGGTCATGAAAGGAAAAAAAAAACACACCTGAATTTTATTCAATTCACTGACAATATTCTTGGGAGTGTAAATACGTTAGAAAAGCAGTTAAGGGGAAGCTGGGATGGCTCAGCGGGTTAAGTGCTCACTTTGCAGCCCCGGAGACCAGGGATCGAATCCTGGCTCCGACCCATGTGGACCCATATGCTGAGCTGGGGTGTGCCCAGTTTGGCTCTTGCCAGGGCCTATGCGGGAGGCTACTGGCCCAGTTCCTGCCCTGCGCAGCCCCGCCCCCACCTGTGAAATGAGGCTATATGGAAAACTAATGCTCAACTATGGAGACTGCTCTGGGCCCTTCCCCTTCTGTCTCTCTCTCTGTGTCAAAAAGAAAAAAAAAGCAGTTAAGCGATGAAATACATGAGCAAAAAATACACAAAAGGATGGGCAAATGAAAGTTTCAGAGTGAAGATGAGGTGGTTTCAAATTAGATTCCCAAAGTCTACAAAAGCTAAATCACATTTTGAAAATGGGGTGTGTGTGGGGGGTGGGTGAGTGGGGGGTTTGTAGAGGCCTGGAAGTTGTGGAAGGGTATTACTGCCAATGAGAGCAGCAGCATGATGAAAAGAAACTGTTAAGAGCAAATAACTGTGAGAAACAGAAAATAGATTTGCTGGGCTAGAACATAAGTTCACATTAGGAGAATAATCAGAAAAGAGACTATGGGACGTGAGGGTGAGTTGGTAGATAATTATTAAGGCTGGGTAAGCATCACTACTCAAATTTGATATCCTTACCCTACTGCTCTGTATTTTGAGAAAGCTGTGCTTTGCCTCCAGAAGAGTCACCTAAATTAAATGAGAAACTGCTGACTTGTTTCCTTATTTAAATTACTTGTCTACCTCTATTTGTTCATTATCAAGTTCAAGAATTGTAAATTATACTTCTGAAGGGGAGAGAAACTCATGTCAGTTTATGACTAAAGAGAACCATTATATCTTTAAAAAAAAATGATAGAAGAGCCTTGAGGTACAGTACCTTATAAAAATATTATGTAATATGCATGTTCACTATATATGACTATAGCTACCTAAACAACTTCAAGAGTATTAGCTAGCATACTCAATTTAATTGAAAGACCTATATAATCTGGTCTCAGAGGTTCCATTACTGTTCAAAAAGGCTCATTCACTGGCATTAAGAATTTTTAAAATGGCAAGATAAAATGAAGAGGGTAGGCTAGGATTCATCAGTGTACTGATGAGAAGAGAAGCCTTGAAGTGCCAATCAACCAGTCTAATATGTTTTGGGTGCCTATCATAAACAGAGTGGTATGAGGGAAATAAAGATAAGCTAACAAATGACTTCAAGTTGCTGGCCACCTATCAAGGAAAACATACATGTGAATAACAGGCTAAAAGTACAAGTTGTATACATATAGAATAGTATGCGAAGATTACAGGAGGGCTATCCAGTTGAAATAATTAGGGAAAAGTACAAGGAAGAAGATGTCAAACAAAAACAAAACATGAGTGGTATTTTATAGTTCTTTAATTATCTCAAATACCTTTCTAATTCCATGAAAGGCAATATAAACTTACAGATGCTTCCTGATGATTCAGATTATTTAGATAAATACTGTACCTGGGATAACAATTATGAAGGAAGACAGAGGACTATAAAAAAAATTAGTGTGCAAATATCTCAATATAGAAAAGAAGCTCGTCGTGAGAGCAATCACCCAATCTTTTGTGTCCGGCTCTTACGTTTTTGACATTCATCTTTGTTGTAGCATTCATTTATCAGTAGTTGTTCCTTTTTATTACAGAACAGTATTCCATTATATGGATATACTATATTTTGTTTATCCACTCACCATTTGATGGACATTTGGATTGCTTTTCAATTCATGACTACTGTTGATTAATCCTGCTAACAGAAATTTACACGTCTTTGTGTTTTTCATTTCTTGAGTAGCTTCTTAAGAGTGGAATTACTGATTCATATAGTAAGCATATGTTTAACTTTTTAAGAAACAGCCAAACTATTTTCCAAAATGGCTGTACTATTTACATTTCCAAAGCAGTGAATAGGGATTCTAGTTTCTCCACAATACCATGTTATGTCAGTCTCCTTTATTACAGCCATTCAAGGAGGTATGTGATAGCATATCACTGTGGTTTAATTTGCAACTCCTTAACGACAAATGATGTTGAAAACCTTTTCATATACTTATTGGCCATTCATATTATCTCCTTTGATGAAAATTAAAGTCTTTTGCCGATTTGTTAAGTTGCAAGATTTCTTTATATATTCTAGATTAAAGACTTTTACCAAGTTTTAATATGCAAATCTTTTCTGCTACTCTGTGGCTTATCTTTTTACTTCCCAAAGTATACTATAAAGTGTAAAAATTTTTTTTAATTAAAAAAAATCTTTAAAAGTTTTTTTTTTATAATTTATGCTTTTAGTGTGGTATCTAAGAATTTTGCCTAATACAGGTCACAAAAATTTTCCTTACGTTATCATCTAAAATATTTATAGTTTATTTTATAATTCTGTGATCTACTTTGAATAATTTTTGTACATGGGTAAAATTATATACGTCTAAGTCCATTTTTTAAAACATACAGGTATCTAATTATCTCATCATCTTTTGTTGAAAAGACTATCCTTTCCCCACTGAACTGTTGGAACTATTTTCAAAAACGAAGTGATCATTAATGTAAGGGTTCACTTCTGGATTCTCAATCCTATTCCACTGATCTACCTACTTATCCTTATGCCAATCTCATGTTCTTGAGTATTTTAGACTACAGTTAAGTTTTAAAATTAGGTCAGTCTCCTATTTTGTTTGCTTTCAATCCTCACCCCCAACCCCCACCCACTATTTTAGGCCCTGTGTATTTCCTTATAAATTTTAGGACCAACTTTACAATTTCTACAAAAAAAAAAAAAAAAGGGGTCTACTGGGATTTTGATAGGAATTTTTTTGGATTTATAGATCAGTTTGGGGAAAACTACCATTTAACAGCATTCAACCTTCCAATTTATGGACACAGACTCTATTCATTTGTTTAAATCATTAGTATCTCCCAGCAGTGTTTTATAGTATACCTTGGTGCTTCTTTTGTTGCCACTGTGAATACTTTTTATTTTCATATTCAGATTGTTACACACTACTAAACTGTTAACCTTGCCTCAGTTTATAGAAAAAGTAAAAGTGATTAGGCTAGAATATCCCCACCAAATCTATACACCTACTTGTGTCTACATTTGTTTTCTTCTTCCCTCCTTTTAAAATTAAGGATGATCTATTTCCTATCAAAGAACCGCTACCTGTGCAATGAAGATCCTGACCATGTTTTCTCAAGGATCTGTCTCCTCATCTGTCTTCCTTTCTTTTTTAATTCTAACAACTAAAGTGCTGCAGTATTTCTTATACTCAAAAGCAAAGACTTCCTTCATATCCTTGTGCACCTATAGTTTCTATCCCACATCTGTTTCTTTTCACAGGCAAACTTCTTTGAAAAAGTATCTATACACCCTATTGCTAGTTCTGGACCATCAAATCACTTAAAAGCTGGCTTCCATCTTTACCATGAAAGCCATGAAACTGGCCCATTACATTTACTGACCTGTAGGTTTCTAAACCAATGGCCATATTTCTGTCTACATCTTCTCAACCTATCAGCCAAACCCAATACAGTTAACTATCCTTTTAAGATTTTATTTTTATTGTTTTTGACAGAGAGCGATACAGAGACAGAGACAGAGAGAAGGGGAAGGGCCCAGAACAGTCTCCATAGTTGCACATCATTGGTTTTTCCACATAGTTTCATTACACAGGTGGGCACGGGGCTGCACCAGGCAGGAACTGGGCTGGAGTCTCATCCCAGTGAGAACCGCACTGGGGGCACTCCCCAGTTCAGCATATGAGTCTGCACGGGCCAGGGCCGGGATTCGATCCTCGGTCCCCGGGGCTGCAAAGTGAATGCTTAACCCACTGAGCCATCCCGGCTTCCCTATCCTTTTCTTAAAATAGGTACGTTACTTGGCATCCACGACATGACCCAATATACAATCCAATTTCCCTATAATAACCTCTCTGTCTGTCCTTCTTAGACTCCCTCCTAGAGGATTCCCGTTTATACAACTTAGAAATGTGAAGCGTTTCTCAGGGATCTATTTCTAGCCAATCCTTCTTTATTCTCTATTGTCTCGCCCTCAGAGATTTCTCCTATTTTCATGGCTTTAAATATCATTAATACGTTGACAATCTTCAAATTGACAAATCCCCCAGCCAAACATCTCTGAGTTCCTCAAGACTTGTTGATTCTCTCTTGTATAAGGTGACCAGCCGTCCTCCTTTAGGGAAGACAGTCCTCCTTTTGGAAGTTCTGTCCTCCCTCGAAAAGTGTCCTCCTAGATGTCCTCCTTTTTGATTTGTAACAGTAGATGTCCTCCTTTTCTTTCTTTCTTTTTTTGGTTCTGCAATCGATTTCTTTCATATATATATATATTTTTTATTGTTAAATTTATTGGGGTGACATTGATTGGTAACAATTAGATAGTTTCCAGTGTACAAGTCCACATCACATCACCTATGCTTCGCATTATGTGCTCACCACCCAGAATCAGCTGTTCTCCTTTTCATTGGAAAAAAGTTGGTCACCTTACTCTTGTAGAGGTCTACTTGACAATTTTACAGACTTCTGAGAATGCAATATTGACAACAGGAAACTTCTGAATTCACAATTACCCTTCCACTAAAACAAAACAAAAAACCTCAAAAAAAAACCCATTTCTCTTCTAGCAACATCTGAGTTTGTCCCTCTCCCCTTATGTTCCACATTCTATCCTTATTATGTCTTCCTATTTCTACCAAGTAAAAATGTCTCAAATATGCCTACTCCTTTCTATCCCACTGCCACCTCACTGATGTGAGCCACTGTCGTCTTCTACCTGAACTACTGCATACCCACTGGCCAATCTGTTTTGGCTTGTCCCAGTATTCTCTTCTCTGTATGGCAGGGTAATCTTTAAAAATATATAATTCACATGATGCTAACCCATGAACAAAAACTTTTAGTATTTTAAAATCTAAACCCCTTATCACTGTGCACAAGGACCTGCAATATGTGGTCCTTGTCATTCTTCCCTCTTGCTCATAATGTCCAAGATTTTCATTTCCTCAAACACATTAAGCTGTTCACAGCTTCAGGACCTTCACCTGCTGTTTCTTTTTATGTGAAACATCTCATTCTCTCTCCCTCTGTCCACATCTCTCCTCAGACAGGCCTTCCTTCCCCTACATCTAAGTAGGTCCTCAAAAGTCTCCCATGATTCTCTATTAAATTGCACACAGTTCTTTTCCTTTTTTACATTAGCACAAGCTATAATCCATGAAGGCAAGGAAGATTTCATTTTTCACCACTGCATATATACCACAAGTATAAATAATAACCACAAAGAAGTATTTATTGAAAATATACAAAATTGACTTAAGAAAGACATATGTTCATTCAGCATTTCACAGGTCTGCCTGTTCTTCCTTAAAACTTTTTTAATGTAGAGTCCATGGAATGAGCTTGAACTAGGTTGGGGAAGGCTGGCAACCTCAAATTATACACAAAATTTTGTGTAACTACGTCTTCTAAGCAGATGTCCAGTATATGTGCCAGGATCTGAAAGGAATCCACAACCCAAAAGAGGTTAGGAGCAGATACTCAATTTAATAAATTCTGGCTTCATCAATTAACAAGATAGACTGAAATTCAACATAGAGTCAATTCTTGAAATAAAATGAAGAAATGTAAATTTTAAAAAAATGCCTAAGTCCCATAGTTTATCAAATTCCAATGAAATTGATATATGGAATGAACTTTAAAATATTATTTCTGAGCCAGACTTCTTATTACATCCTGATTCTTATGTTATGCTATGTGCATGCAAACCATTAAGACAAAAATTCCTTACCCACAGGTAAAAGAGGAAAAAGATGAATGAAGATGCATCTGCCACAGTAAAGACTACAGAAAATGAAACACGTAAAAGGAAAAACATTGGAAATGTCAAGTCTTATCACCCTTTTCAAATTCGCACTGGCCAGGTAAGAAGAACTAAGCACCATGGGCTCTTACAACCCTTTCATAAATTCCCTCTTATAGTCACTTCAGCATTCTAGGCCGAGATTCTCCTCTTCAAATCTCCCAGAGAATGTAAAAGAAATCAATTCCAGTGTCAAAATAATAAAGTCACCCAATAAATTAACAATAATAAAAAATAATAATGAAGCAACTAATTTCAAGTCTGTGCACTACTTTCTTAAGGTTGTGGGTGGATAAAGTAGCCATCTCTACACCATGGCACTCTTTATTTAAAAAAATCCAATCCAATCACTTCACGTGGTAAGAACACCCTGACATTAAGTGATCTGTTCAAGGTCACAAAACTACCTAAAGACAGAACTGGAACACTGGAACTTGCTTCCTATGTTTAGTACTCCTTAAACCAACCTCTCATGTTCTTGTATAGCTCTGTCAAAATGCTTAATATGAATTCCAAAAATACTAAGACTAACTCTGGAATAGTAGTTAAAAAAACACACACACACAACAAAATTAGCATGATATAAGAGAAAACTTTAAAGTGACACTACAGAAAGCCATTAAGTGTGATTTTTCTCACAAACAGTACCGGTATGTTTTTTCAACTGTGTATAGCAAAGTGTCTAAGGCAAATTATTTTTAGTTTCTTATAATTATTTTAGTGATTCAGAAATTACAAATAAAAAGCATCACTACTCCAGAATAACAACCTGACATTTGTTTCTATTAAGTTTATAACTTTCAATCCATAGATGAGGCTCTGCCTCCCTAGTTTAATCCTATCACTAATGAATAGTTCTTATAATTGAACAAATTTTAAGAGAAAGACAAAAGGTTTATGTTTCATAGTCATCACTTTTGTACCACTGAATAAGTGTGTTATTCAAATATTCTACCAAGATATTGGTAGACACAATATCAACACAAATGATCTAAAAGGGTTTTCAGCCTCATTAATAGAGTACATTGCTTATAACCTTCAACAAAATAACAGTTAGTACTGGAACCTTTTATAAAGCTATGATGCATTCAAAGTCTGTATAAAGTTTTAAAACATTTCCCAAAGTAAAGGTTTTAAGTAAATCTAAGAAAATATACTTATTAGTGTGGTAAATAGCACACTTCCCTAATCTTTAAAAAATATACTACTTTTAGAAAAAAATGTATTTTTTAACCTCTCAATATTTTCTTGCTTAGCTGACAGCAAAATTCCTCACAATTTAATCCTTTGAGCCAGATTTTTCTCTCTGTAGTCCTGCTTTCTGGTGTAGAGCACAATTCTATAAAGCTTTAGCTATTCATTTTGTCTATTGACATACTGCCGACAAAAACAAACCCTTAAAACTCAAAACAAGTTTTACTCTGCTATTCCAAAACAAATGTAATGATGTTCTCCAAAACAAATGTAATGATGTTCTATAGTTGTAGTAAAGTAAAATTGTTCATGAACATACTTAAGATATTCAACAGTTGTAGTAATGTAAAATTGTATATCTATGTGCTCACCAACTAGGAATCTTCTGATTTCTCGTCAGTGGCTGTGTTTTAAGACATCAAACATAAAAATATTTACTATGTGAAGATTATCTACATATAACTCAAAATCAAATAATTTAAAATATCTACTCTTCTTAAGAACTATGTGCAAAACAATCACATGAACTGTGAAAAGAAGAAAGAGCTGAGAGAAAGATGGCAAGGAATAATAGTAAAGAGACTCTACTCAGTAACAAGTTATTTAATTTCTCTGCCAATCAAGTTCCTAGTTAATAAACAATAATAATATCCACTTTACAGAACTGTGGCAAGGATCAAATAAATTCTTGTATGAAAATTATTTGCCCAGTAAAAGGAACATAATAGGCACTCAATAAATGCCAGCTCCTTCCTTCTTCATTTCTGAGCCTCTGTTCTTTGTTCTTTGTACTCATTCCCTCAGATGACTAGGCCTTCTCATGGCTTTATTAACAAATGCTGAATACTACTATATCAATCAAAGCCTTGATGTGGATGTGCATGCCCACTGTATGAGAAGATCTGAGTCCCCTGCCCCCTTGGGAGAGGAAGGCAGAGGAAGAGACCCCAAACATGTGAACTTTACTGTAAGAACCAGAACTTAGGGTGGACAAATCTCTATCTGTTTCCAACTATCTCCTAAAGCTATGCATTGCTCTCTCAAAACGCCTGAAGTCAAACTCATCATTATCTCCCTAAAAATGAGGCTCTCTCCCGGCCCCTTCTCTAATCGTAAGTGGGGTCCAACAGAAAATGATCCTCATTCTATTCTTTTCTCATCTAACTATCACCAGGTAACCCAGGCCTATCAAGTCTACCTTCATAATCGCTATTGTATCTCTAGCCTCATTTTCTGTCCCTCTGCCTCATTTTCTGTCCCTCTGCCACCACCAGAGTCCAGGATAGGATTTCTCGATCTCAGCACTACTGACATTTGCGGCCAGATGATTCTTTGCTGTAATGTTCTCCTTTGCATCGTAGGATGTTTAGCAGCAGCTCTCACCTTTATCCACCAGATGCTACAACTGTTCCCTCTCCTCAGTTATAACCAAAAATATCTTTAAACAGTGCCAAACGGCCCCTGGGGGACAAAAGAATCGCCCTCTCCACTGCCTCCCCTCCTCCCACACTTAAGTACCATGGCCTAGTTCCTCACCACTTCATATATGCACTTAGAGAATCAGTCCCCAAATTTGTCTCCAGTTTCTTCCCTCTAATTCCTACTGATCTCCTAAAGCACTACTTTTATGAGTCATTTCTCATATCTACAGCTCCCAGTTACTTTCACAATTAGTTTAAAGCTCTCCACCCAGCCTTGATAATCTAGACTCAATTAAACATTATCCCACAAAGCACCTCACATGGTGGCTACCCAGCAGCCCTTCAATAACAAAGACCTGTTCATTCAGCCCCTCCTTTTCTATTCTACTGCTGTCACCCAGGTTTGGATGCCTATTACCTCAAATCCATTCCAGACCATTGCATGACCTTCCTTCTCTGGCCTCTAGTCTCTTCCTCATTCAAGTTAAAAATTGTCAATGAGTCTCCAGTTGCCTATTGAAAAATACAATCTAGGGGAAGCCGGGATGGCTCAGCGAGTTAAGGGCTCACTTTGCAGCGCCGGGGACCGAGGATCCAATCCCGGCCCAGGCCAGTGCAGAACCATATGCTGAACTGGGGAGTTCCCCCAGTTCAGTTCTCTCTCTGTCTCTGTATTTCTCTCTCTCTCTCTCTGTATCTCTATCTCTATCTCTCTCTCTATCTCTCTCTCTCTCTCTCTCTCTCTTTCTCTCTCTCTCTCGTCAAAAAATTAATGAAAGTTAAAAAAAAAAGAAAAAGAAAAATACAATCTTCCACCTGTTCTTTAGTCTTTCCTAATATGGTCTCAGAATTTCTATGTTCCATTATTCCAGAAACATATTCTAGTGTCAGCAAAACTTGACTATCTGCTAGTCCTTGAAAAGAATCCTATACTTTCCATCTTTGACCATGTTTCTCCTCTGCCTGGAAGCCCTTTTCACCCACTGCCCTCCCTCCATACTAATTTAAAGTGCATTTGACATCAAGGTGCCTTTTCTGATGGTACCTCACCTATAGCATTCATATCCTGCTTTGTTACATGTTATGTATTCCTGTAGTTTACAAAGTCCCTGAGAGCTTCTTACTCCTCTTTTTATGTCCTGCAATACCTAGCCCAGTAGTACCGGTAGGTAGATAACTCAACGTCACACGAGTTTCCCCAAATGTGTTTCACTTAGAAAGCAATGGAGGTCTGTGTTTCAGATAAATGCAACCTCCCTTAAAGTGAATTAAGTCTACATTCCCCTTCTGTCTCACACTTTATATATTAGGCCAATCTTTAAGTAAAGTACTCTCAAGATAACCAGAATGCTATTTAGTATATACTACTGTAAGAGTTCTGCTTCAGGAAGTCCTACAGCTTCCAACTTACAACTGAATCTTAATATTGATACTATTTGAGCTCTCTCTTTATACAAAAATGCAACAGAAATTTATTTTTGAATGTCAATAAAATTGAGCAAAACATGAAAATAACTTGGACTGGAAAAATATTAATTGATGTTTATCTGTCTATTCTAAATAATAAAGCCCTAAAGTCTTCATGCACCATTAAAAAACAAAGTCAGTTTATTTCAGCTCTGCTCCCAGCCTCAAAGACATAAATCAAAATAGAACATGAGAGACTTCACGTTAATTTTAGTTCCTAAATGACCTGAAGGTATATTTTGCTATTTCTACAAAAAAAGAGTATGTCTGACCAGACCAAAGTCATGTGAGGAGAGTACAGTAGCCCACAGGGCCACATCATTGTTTTAGCAGGGTCAGCAAACTACAGGCCCTGTTTTGTATGCCCCTGAGCTAAGAATGGTTTTTACATTTTTAAAGGGTTGTAAAAATAAAGAATATGCGTGAGACTGTATGTGTATGGCCAAGCCTAAAATCCTTGTCCCTGTTCAGCAGCATGAATTTGAGACTCAGCTGTTGGTATATAAGACTCCCAACTTCTCTCCCACGATTTTTAAAAAGTAACATAAAACATACAACATTATGCAAAAAGACAGAACTCATTTAACTTAGTCATGGTTACTGCACAGGTAACTAACTTCTAAAACAGAGGTCTTTGTGCACATTTTTACACTTCACAAAAATTTTGTAAGAAAGAACTTGACTGTCACTCATACTTGAAAAATGAAAAAAGTGCATGACCCAACGTCATGGTGTTAGTTACCAACAAAGTGGGGTCAAAGACGTAGTCCTCAAAACTCCTGATTCAGTGCACTTTGCAGTACAGTACATCTTAACTATGCATCTGGCTTTAAGTTTTGAAGATTGGGATAACTACGGTAGCTTCCATCATCATGAAGATGAAAGCTTAAAACCTGTTTTGGTATGCTAGTTGGACAGACTCTTACATCTATGCATCATTAAACAGTATCATTAATGCTCACAACATATACAAAAATTCTAGGAAGCCTTCTATTCTAAACTCAGGTGTAATAAACTTTAAAACTTACTCTGCTTGCTCCTTTAGTGCTACAGATTGAGGCAAATGTAAACGTCTGATTTCCAGCTGTCCAATACTTACCTCCCAACCCTAATGAACACGTTTCACCAAATGTTACCGAATGCCAATCGAAAAACTGTCCACTGTACATCAGCCACACGATCTATTGTGAATCACAAGTTCTTTTCAGATTTTCTTGCGAACTACTAGTTTTAAAAGTTCAAATTTTTTAAATCTCCCTAAGAATTTAGCTTCCTTAAAAAACAAACACCCCCCCCCCAAAAAAAACCTGTTTCTTCGATTCCTAAATCTATAATGCCCACTTAATCGCGTCTCTTGGTTAATTCAAGAATTAAAAAAACCTTTACCTATACTGGTAACTTTACTACTCTGCAGGATCCGAAAAGCCATGTATATATATTCAGGGCTATTCGAAGACATGTTAATCCAAGATCCTCAAGTTGCTCTTCCAATGTTGAAAAATACAGATTCCGAAGGGTGGCCGAGAGATACAGGACTTAGGCTCTTCAGAGATAATAAACAGCCCTCCGTCCCCCCCGCCCCCCGCCCTCGTATCCATGCGAGACTTTTGTCCTCTAAGGGCGACCCCCTCCCCCTCGGCCGCAGTGCGAGTGCGGGCCGCCCGAGCACCTGCGGCCCCTGCCGAGAACCGTGCACTGGGGAACATGCCCGCCGCCGGCCCTTCTGGAGACGGCGCCCACTCCCACCCTCCGGAGGCGGGCGGCTGGAGGCCCGAGCGGCCGGAGAAGAGACCTGCCGGTGGCCGGCAGAGCCCCGGACGCAGCGGCGGGCGAGCGTGGCGGCGTTACCTGCAGGACCACATCGTTGGGCAGCTGCGCGGCCCGGAACAGCTCCAGCACCCGCCCGTTGGCCGCCACCTTCTTGGTGCTCTCGATGTCGCAGTAGGAGAAGAGATCCGAGTAGTATTTCTGCTCCGCATCGCTCAGCGTTAAGCCTTCCATCTTCGCCCCCGGCTCACGGCCGCTCCGCCCCGCATGCAACACCCGGAGCCCGGCCCCACGGGGCAGCGGAGGCTGTGCGCGGCCCCGGCTTTCTTCTCGCCCTGGAAGCCGCCGGGAGCCCCGGCCCCGGCCTCCCGCGCGACGGCTGCGCGGGAGCAACAGGGCCCGGAGGTCGCGAGGAGGGGGCCCGGCCGGGCTCCGCGCGCCGCCGCCGCTCGCGAGGCCCCGCGCAGTCCCAGGCGCGGCGCGGCGCGCGGCTCCGGCGCGGCGGCCGCGGGGAAGGAGGCGGGGGCCGCGGCGGCGCGAGGCACGGGTGGACTCCACCGGCGCCCCCCGCCGCGGGTTCGAGCCTCGCCGGCTCCCCGCCCCCTACCCCCTAGACTTTCCGCCTCGGCTTCCCCTTCCGCTCACGCCCCCGGAGCGGCAGCACTTCCCAGAAAGTTGTAGGGCTTCGAGTCTAAAGTTTCGGGGGCTCTGGGCTGAGCGCGGCCGCCGCTCCGCCTCCCTCCGCCGCCATTTACTGCGCCCCGGCCCGGCCCCCGACGCTCCCGCACCAACACTGACAGCGGCGGCCGCGCTCCAGACCCGGATGTGAGGCCGGGAGGAGAGAGCGCGAGGGAGAGAAACACCCACCGGGCTGGCTCGGCCGCTCCCGGGAGAGGGGGCCGCAGCGCCCCCTTGTGGCCGGAGCCCTGCGCTGCTGCGCTCGATGGCCCATGGCCCGCGGCGCAGGGCTGCAGGAGCTAGGGCCCCCCGGGAAGCCAGACAAGGGTGAGCAGCGTACAGCTCATTGAAACCAAGAGAATTTAGAGACAAGGCTGGCAGTATACATTGTTTCGAAGCTTCTGGCACTAAGAGTTGAATAGACACTTGATTAAAAGAAAACCTTGTTGAGGTTATTGTATCCCTTCCTACCTTGTTGATGTGAGATAGTTCTGAGAATAAATTCAATGCTTCTATGTACTCTTAAAGGGCTTTGAACATCCAATCTCTTTGGGAACTCTCCTGATATAGACACTAACTTGACTCCCACTCTTGTTCCAAGCAGTGTTGACCTGAGGAACAAAATCTGCTGAATAGACGGAAAAATTGGCAAGTTGTCTTCTTTGTACAAGGTCGTTCTGGTCACCAGGAACTTAATGCTATACATTTGTACCATCAACTCTACAAACCTGTGCAGGCCCTTGGCTGACCACAGGGCTCTGCCACCTCTAATTTGTTCCTTTATGAAAGACATACCGTAGACTTGCACTGTCCTAATCTGCACCTGAGAGACGGGATTCTTAAGAGGTATTAAGTAGACTATCTTAAAGAGTTTATACCTAACTAATATGAATTATTTCAAAAACAGCAGCTAAGGCAGAATCACACAGATATTTTTGCTCTTGTTTTTTATTTTGTCGTCAATATGCTGCTCCCCAGAGTGCTGATCCTTCAAATGACCCACAGGAGCAAATTATTACAGGTTCACAATCTTTTATCCGAAATTACAAAATTCAAAGAGCACTGAAATCTTTTTTCTAAAGATTTACTTTATTGTTTAAGGGAAAGTGAGGGGGGAGCAGAGCAGTCTGCATAGTTGTACATCAGTAGTTGTGACATGGCTTCATTTCACACAGGTGGTTGTGAGGCTGCTGGGGGTGGGAACCAAACTGGAGCTCTCCCACAAGGGAGGTGAGAACCTTCACCACTGTGCCATGTGGGCAGTTACCAGTTGAGCTGCAGTTCAGCATATGGAGTTGCACTGGCCAGGGCTGAGAATCGAACCCTGGCCCTTGTGATTGCGAGGCATCCCCACCCCACGCCCGAAGCCTTTTTAAACCAAATATTTATTTACTTTTTAAATTAAGTTCATTGGAGGCATCCCCACCCCACGCCCAAAGCCTTTTTAAACCAAATATTTATTTACTTTTTAAATTAAGTTCATTGGGTTGGCATTGGTTAGCAAAGTTATGTAAGTTTCAACCAAAGTTTTTTTTGGTAACACCTTGGCAGCAAACTCTGACCTGCCTCATTTGGAAGCAAAATCTTAACTCACATGAGGCTATTTATTTATTTATAGTCTTTATACTCATATATGCTACTTAGTGTCAGTATTTATTCAATGAACTCCAGGCTTTAATAGAATGGAAATATAGTCACCGTTATGTAATAGATATTGTATTCCTTTTTTATTAAAAAAAAGATCAGGGACTGTGGGGCTGTAAATATTTTCTAACTTGAATAGGAGCATTTTGTATAGATACAAATATAGCATGCTGTTAAACTCAAGTTTCTGCCTCTCTAAAACTTTCAGTTTGCCAGATACATCTCACATACCCCTAACAGGGCACGTGTGGTAGGTGATCAGAGCCCCACCAATGGTCTGTCTCTAAAGGTGTAAGTGGGAGGAGCATGATGGGGGTAGGGACTGGCTCACACAATCCCCTTCAGCATGGTTTTCTCCACCCCTCTCTTAGGCTTTGAAGGTCTTATCCTACCCCAGGGCCTTCCTTCCTGCCACCAAAAATACTTCTCCCACAGACCTTTGCAGGGCTTGTCCTCACACACCATTCAGGTCCCTGTTCATATGTCACCTCCTCAGAGAGACCTTACCAAAACACCAGATCTAAAATAGCCCTATTACCGCATTCTATCCCCTTATCTGAATTATTTTTCTTTATAACACTTTTTTTTTACTACCTGACATTAAGGTATATATATATCCATTTATATATATATATATATATATATATATATATATATATATATATATATATATATTTAGGTAAAAAGCTATATCTTAACATTGAACAAATGAAATAAATAATAAATGAAAAATGAGTTATGTTAGCATTAATGTGATACCCATTTGGATTTTGTTAAATATTTGGAAATTAAGCTCAAAATACTACAGAATAATAATTGCTTAAAAAGGAAACAAGGATATCAAAATAATTAACAGAGGTAAAATGTTTTTTAATTTTGAGTTATAATTTTAATTTTTTGAGTTATAATTTTGAGGGAAGTCAACAATCATAAGGAGAAGATAAATATATATGTGGATAAGCACTATAAACCTCTATAATCAAAGGAAAACCTATCTAAAATAATGGCAAACTGCACAAGTTTTATGTTGACATAGTATATGGTAGTCATTAATACTCCTAAGATATGAGAAGCATTTACAAGTTAATAAAAATACACACACCATAGTAGAAAGGTTATCAAAGACGTTAAACAGGCAATTCACAAAGAAATACATATGCTCAATAAATGCAACAACAAATATCTCCCCATTTATATTTTTAATAGCTAATAATTATTGAATACTTACCATGTTTCAGGGACTGTTCTAAAACTTTACACTAATTACCACATTAATTACAACGACCTATGAAGTAGGCACTATTGATATTTCTATTTGACAGATGAGGAAACCAAGGCCCAAATGGGTTAAATAACTTATAAGTCACATTGTTATTAAGTGTCTGGATCTGGGATTCATAATACAAACAGTCTCCACTCCAAAATTACTATCCTATAGTGCCTTTCATGTTTATTAAGTACCCCCAGCTACCATCTTAAACTTACCAGAAAATCTTTGTTAACTGCCATAGCTACTAGTATGTGGCATATAGTGCTCATCAAGGATTATTTGCTGAATGAATAAATGAACAAATGATGTGATGAGCTGCTCAATACTGTAATGTCCTAGTTTGGCTCCATGAACTCAAGCAACCGCCAGCTCCACTCCTCTGTAGCAACCTAAAATAATTTAGGATTGCTTCACTTCCAAGTTCTGGGATACTGAAATTACCTTGTCAGTCCATAATGAGCTATCCTTTTACTGTCTCCTTCCATTCCTCAAATAAGCCTGCTCATTATAACCTTCAGGTTCTCCTCTCTCTATCCCAACACGTATTTCATGTATTCAAAAATACACTTTGAACATCTTGTGCCAGTGTAAAGCAAACAGCATGTTCTCAGAGATCATTCGCTCTAGAGGCCTTACTGCCAGCATGTCAAGAGCTCTCTTCAGCGGCCTGGATGCCATCATCCGTTGTCTTTGCCCCTGCCTCATGCTTGCCCAAACCCAGGCCGCAGGCCACATGTGGCCCAGATCAGCTTTGATTGCAGCCCAACACAAATTCATAAACTTTCTTAAAACGTTGTGAGACTCTTTTGTGATTTTTTGTTTTAGCTCATCAACTATTGTTCGTGTTAGTGTATTTTATGTGTGGCCCAAGACAATTCTTCTTCCAGCATGGCCCAGGGAAGCCAAAAGATTGGACGCCTCTACCCTACCCCTTGCTCAGTGCTAGCACTGTATTGGCCACAACATGAGTGTTACGGAATGTTGATGGTGATTCTTCCTGTGGTCCTATTGCTCTATGAGACTTTCCTAATGGAATGAGACAGGGTGTAGGAGTTTTCCTGTTGACAACAAAAACCAAGCTGAGGACAAAAATTCAACAGTACCACATGTTCTAAAGAACAATAAAGTCAGACCCTTTTCCCTAAGTAGCAACCATATTGGCCCAATAGCCAGCAACCACTATCTCAGCTGAGCAGGCCCACTCCCCAGGGCTGGGGAGGAGCCCTGAAGAACAGTGCTTGTGAGGAGCACTGTGTCTATGTGGGAGCTCCTCCAAACAAATGCATACTCCCACAGAGACAGGAGCTCGAAGAATCAGGGAGGCTTGTGTGAAGGGGAAGCCTTCTGAGCCCCCAGCTGGACACTGGGTGGACTTGGTGCTGGAGGGTTTGACAGTTTCACAAGTGAAAGAGATTTTTTTTCTCTGTATCTATCACTTAAATTTATATTTTCAGGTATGAAGGAAAATAAATGATTTCACACATGGGCCCTTGGAGTCAAGTCTATGTTCTTCCCTTTACATTTCTAGGCATATCAAGTTTAAAAAGTGACATCACGAGAAAGCTATTTGAAAACAGATGGTCTATAGTATATGGCTACACATTGAAAGATGTTGATTTCCAGGTAAGATCACATAGTTGGTTATTGCTAGCAAATATCAGCTATTTTTAAATTGGAAATCTCTAAGTTTGTAAAATAAACCATATACAGTAAAATGTATTGTTTTTGTTATACAGTTCTGTGTGTTTTGGCAAATGCATACAGTCGTGTAACTACCACCAAAATCAAGATGTAGAACCATTGTAGGAACCCCAAATTCCTTTATGCTGTCCCATTGTACTAACTCTGCCCTCTATTCTCAGTCCCTGGCAACCACTGATTTGTTTTCTGTTTCTATACTTTTGCCTTTTCAAGAATGTCATGTAAATGGCATCATGTGGTATGTAGCCTTTTGAATCTGGATTTTTTTCACATAACCTAATGCATGTTCTTGCTTGTACAGTGGTTCATTTTTTTACTTGCAAAATAGTATTTTATTGTATGGATGATGAGAGTTTGTTCATCCATTCACTAGTTGAAAGATGGTTGGGTTGCTTGCAGTTTGGAGTGATTATTATTAAAGACACTGTAAACATGTGTACAGATTTTTGTTTGAATTTAAGTAATCATTTGGGGGAAAGTAAATATCTAGGAGTGTAATTGTATGGTAAGTATAGGTTTAACTTTAAAAGAAACTGTCAAACTGTTGTCCAAAACGGCTCTACCATTTTGCATTCCCACCAGCAGTGTATTGAATGTTAGTTTCTCTACATCCTCACAAACCATTCTAATGTCATTGTCATGGGTGTGTAGTGTTATCTCCTTGTGATTAAGTTGTATTTCCCCAATGCCAAATGGTAGGGAGCATCTTTTCATGTGCATATTTGCCACCTGAATTGCTTCTTTGGTGAAATGTTTATTCAAAACTTTTCCCATTTTTATTTGGGTTGTTTATTATTTTACTGTTGACTTTCAAAAATTCTTTATGCATTTGTGAAACTAGCCCTTGTCAAATGCATGATTTGCAAGTTTTTTTCTGCAGACTCTGGCTTGCCTTTTTATTCACTTATCAAGCAATATTTTTTTGCAGAACAGAAGGGTTAAAATTTGGATTAAGTCCAACTCAGAGGTGGCCCTAAAAGATGTTAGTGAGGGGAAATCCACTGGAAAGTTTCATTTAGGGTGCCTGGCCGTTGACTTGATGGTGGAGGGGTAGTCTAAGATAAGAATAGTTGTTAAGCCCATGGAGAATGACAAATGATTGGTTTGGTAGGGTGGAAGCTTGGCAGGAGACTGTTTGGAAGATCCGGGGGGGAGAAGTTCTGGAGGAAAGCATGCGGTTGAACCTATGGGAAGCAGTATGAAGTGTGGATATCTTTATATTAAATGATCACATCTACCAGAAAATATGTATTATGGAGGAAGGACAACCAAGTAGACCAAACAACCTTGCCAGTTGATGTTAGGCAGCTTCTGTGATCAGCCACACCAGGGTGGCTCAGGAACTGAATAGCTATTGTGGTAGCAATGGAAAGTATTCATGTGTCCCACATCATGAGTTTCCACTTACTAAGGCCAAACGTTCACCTGGCAGCAACAGTTGAGATCAGCTCAGCTCAGCTCAGCTTGGTATCAGCTCAACATGAAATTGAGATTTTTTTTTCTTTTAAAGATTTTCTTTATTGTTTGAGAGAAGATGAGAGAGAGAAAAAGAGGGGGGGGGGGAGAGACAGAGAGAAAGAGAGAAGTGGGGAGGGCCCAGAACAGTCTCCATAGCTGTACATCATTAGTTGTGACATAGTTTCATTTCACACAGGTGGATGTGGGGGCTGTGTAGGACAGGAACCAAACCAGGGCCTCCTGCATGGGAGGCAAGAACCTTCACCACCATTGTGGCAGTTAACAGTTGTGCCGCAGTTTAGTATATGGGTTTGCACTGACCAGGGCCAGGACTTGATCCCTTGATCTCACAATTATAAGGCAAGTGCTCAGCCTGCTGAGCTATCCTGGCGTCCCCCCAAATTGAGATTCTGATGCAGCATCATCCCTCAAGGAGACCAGTGGTTTATATTTACTGGAAACAAACACATTCTGGGCATAAGTTTGCTTTTCTCTCCACACAGCCTCAGCCAGCACCACTACCTGAGGGTCTAAGAGCATTTTTAACACTAATCTAGAATTTGCATAATATCACTTCAGACCAAGAGACCTACTTTACAGCAATAAAAGTGCATTAGCCGGCACATGACTATGGGATCCACTGGACATCTCACAGACCACATCATCCAGAGACTGCTGACCTCTGAGAGTACAGAATGGCCTTTTGAAGGTACAGCTAATGTGTCAGCTTGGAGATGATATTCTGTGAAAATGAGACCCCTTACTACAGGATGCAGAATGCACCCTAAATTGATGACCCAATATACTACTGTGTCCCCAGTAAGTAGAGTATATGGGACAGGAAACCAAGGGAAGGAAGTAAAACTGGCTCCACTGTCTTTGCCCTCAGTGACCCACATGGGGGAGTTTGTACTTCCTGTATCCTCAGTTCTCGGTTTTGAGTATCTGGAGGTCCTGGTTCTCAAAGAGGAGCGCTTCCACTAGGAGCCTTATTATTAGTCCCATTAAACTTGAAGCTACAAATGCTAGCCTGTCACTTGGGGCTCCTGGTACCAAAGGATTAGCAGAAAGCAAAAGAATCAACATACCTGTACTGGAGGGTAACTGAACCTACTGATCAGGAGGAAGGAGTACTTATTTTTCACAATTAAGGGGGGAAACAACGTTTCACATCCAGAAGTTCCACTGGGGTGTCCCTTGGTTTTTCCATGTTTTGTTTTGATGGGAAATGGACAAGTGTCACTGCCATCATCAGAGAGGGCATGGTGACAAGGGACTCAGACCACTTAGGGATGAGAGTCTATGTTGCCCTACAAGACAAGCCACTTGGAGTAGCAGGGCTGTTATCTGGGGGTGAACCAACATTCCACTTTTCATTACTTCTACTTTTCATTCTATTACAGTTCATTCCACTAACTGTCCTCTTGTTCTCTTGTGAAAATTTCTATGAATCAGGAGCCATCAGAATCCTGAGAAAGTTATTCCTGCAAGTGTGTCTGAGTGGTTTGAGGATGAACTGTGTTGCTTGCTGTGGTATGCTACCCAAATTACCCCACCACGCCCACCCGCCAGGACGGAAGCCCCCGTTCTTTGAGCTGTTAGCTATGTTGAAATGTCAGAGCCTCACAGCTGAATCCCTCCACAAGAATTTCACTTGGGAAAAGAAAGTTGTCTCACCCAAGGTTACAGTACATCCCCTGCCCTGGGCAGCCAACATCCATTGACTAGTCAGTGAATGTAGGAGCCAAAAGGAAAGTCCTTACATTGTTTTGGGACAATGTTGAAGAGCCATGTTAGCTCCAGAGCTTTTCCAGGGATTGGTTGGGGCCTCTGTTGTTACCATATTATAATTCTCCCTCTGCCCAATTGTGAGCTTTTTTCACTTCCGTATGGGTGTTGTTTCTGATGACAGTTTTCAATAAACTTCCTGTGGGTACAGTATGATGTTTACTTCAGTGTGTATCCTGGGAACCAGATCTAAGCCACCCACACACTTTTGCTCCTATTAAGTTGAGTTAGCACTTACCAACCTGTTGCACTTATTGTAATTGTTATAATTGGGTTAAATATTACATAAACAAATTAATTATGAAAACAGAAAGATGGTTTTGTTTTTAGAAAACAAAAATTATAGCTTGGGAAGACAAGATAATGGCAAAATGCTAAGAGAGGTTGCTGTTAAATTAGCTATGGAATTCAGGAGCAAGACTTAGAGTTAGAAAAAGCCACTTGGTATCTGCACGTTGGGCACACAGTTGTATTCACTATGTGCTTCTTAATTGATTGATGTAGTGTGGAATGGAGTATAGCGTCTTTTATGTGATCAAAATTTCTGGGTTTTTTTTTTGAGAAATCTTTATTATTTTTGTAAAAATATACACACTCATTGCAAAAACAAACAAACAGAAAAACAAACTCAGTAAAGAAAAAAATAAAAATCACCTGGAAACCTGCTATCCACAGTAACTTCTGTTAACATTTTGGTGAATATTCTTCTGACATCATTTGTTTAAAATACACTGAAGGGTAGGATATAATACCAAATAAAGGGATGAAATACACACATACATGTATACACATATAACATTATATATTGGATATAAGTTACTACGTACTATATCAAATATGCCAAATAAATGGATGTATTACACATATTATATATGAGTATACATATAATTCATCCATTTATTTGACATTGTATGCCTATTCCTTTGTAATATCTTTTTTTTGGTAATATTTTTTGTAGCAGTTAGTTGTCACTCAACTGTAGATTGTAATAGTAAAGAAATTGTGTTTTTTTAAATTTAAAAACATTTTTTGTTGACTTATAACATTATTTTAATTTCAGGTGTACAACATAATGATTTGACATTTGTATATACTGCAAAATGATCACAGTAAGTCTAGTTAATATCCACCACCATACATAGTTACAAAATGTTTTTCTTGTGATGCAAACTTTTAGTAACTACTGTCTTTGCAACTTTCAAATATACAATTTAATATGAATATTATTTCTTTTCTCTTTTGGAGTCATAAATGGCATAATCAGATTAACTTAGAAAAACATAACCTCCAAAAACCATATAAGGCAATCTTGTACTCCTACTATATTACCAGTAGGATCTATTTTATTACCTAACTCAGAAGGAATCATAAAGTTATTCTTTTTGTGGATGTTGCAGTTGTAAAACAGGTTTAATAATGAGAGAGAAAATGCTAGGTGAATTTAAGATTTCATAAGATACCATGAGGACATAAGATATAGAAATCTAAACAAAATTGTTGGCACAACAAAAGGAAATTATTTCTATACATGTAAATAGCATTCTCAGGAGAGATTAACCAAAATAAAAAGCACTTTTCCCTTTAAAAAAAATCAAATCAACAAATATGCTTTATTTACACTACGCAAGGCAGTTTCTCTGGTTTCCTTTTGTGAACGTTCTCAATTTAGCATGCTATCAATATCCTGAATTTTTTACATGGAAAAAGTCAAATGGTTCTTTATTATACTGAAGCATTCAGAGATAGTTGTAAAAAAAACAAACGCTAAATGCACATTGCTTGCCATTAGTAGTGTTTCTAAAACAAAAACTTTGTACTTGGGTAGAGTCAGCTTCAAACACTTCAACTTTTTACACCGTTAATTTACCAAAATAAAACAAAGTAATCTGTCCTTTATTCTACTTCTACAACCTTCATTAGTATATGTTAATTCCCCATCACCCTGCCATGAAAATATTTTACAGTATCATGAGTTCCATAAGCTTTCATGGTAGTGAAGATCTAGAGGTTTTCTGCTTTGTGAAGTATTTTTTCATTTTTATCCTATGGCATGCTTTGCCATTCTTAATATTACATTTTCCAACAATGCTTAGAGGTTATCTCTGTGTGATCTTAAAAACTAAAAATGTGTAAAGTAAAAATGAACATAAATTTTAATGGCTATAGGAATAGGAAGGTATCAAGTTGTAATGGAAACAGAACAGTTCTTGTTTGAGTTCAAATACTCCTGGGTTTGAATCCTGACTCTGGCAATTGGCTGGGTAATCTAAGGCAAGTTAAACCTCTCAGCTTCTGTGCCCTCTGCTGTAAAATGGGATGCTTTCTCTGTCTAGTGTAAGAATGAGAGAGAATGAGTAATGAATGTAAATGGTTGCTATTTACCTGGTGTTTAACACCTGGCAACTATCATCAATGGCAAACATGATCAATTAAAATCTAGGTTGTTTATATTTGTTCTTGCTCTTTATTCAGGTAATTTAAATTACCAAGGGGGTTATTTAACTTAAAGGATACTTTAAGTTATAAATAATTATTTTAAACATGTCATTATCAGTTATCACACCCATTTCCTCCTAGTTTCTAGGTTGTTACTATACAGTAGAACAAAGAAAGTCTGACCTGTGTCTAGTGATTTGGGGGCATTTAGTGCTGAAAATCAACTTGTTTCTTTTAAAAAAAAATAATTATTTAAATACAGGTATATAAGTAGGATCAAAAACATCTTAAACACTATAAGAGGCTTTTGAATTTTCTCTAATGAATACAATCTTCCTCAGTTGCAGCATGAGGCTGAACTTATTATCAGTTATCTTAGGATCTTTCTCCTAAGGTGATTGTTAAGTAATTTAGTCTCAGTTAAATGCTCAGCCTTTCATATTTCTTCCTCTTCTCCCAGATGTCATGGGGATTTAGGGGGGTGAGGGGTGGAGATGGCTTATATTTCTTGATGGTAAGGGAGAAGGGGCCTTAAATTTATAAATTGGAGTCTTTGTGCTGTCCTCTGTTTCACTGCAAGGTGCTAAGTTGGTGTGGCCTGGTCCCCAAGTCTATTTTGAGGTATCCTCAGAGTTAGCTGGTCTAGTCTGCCCTCCTAGGGCATCAGGCTAGTATCACAGAATTACTTATCTTTAATCATTAAGTCTCTGCATTTGGTGGCTTCTGTCATTAACCAGCCCTCTCATTAGTTCCACTGGTCTATATGAAAATTTGTGGGTGGTGGGGGGTGAACTGAGACTTTGGTCTAGACAGGTGATTTGGTTATCTATTGCTACATAACATATTTCCAACAACTGCACAACACAAAACATGTTTTTTTGGGGAGGGGGGATGGGGGCAGAGATTTGGGAAGGGCTTGACTAGGCAGTTATCTTTTGTGGTATCTTTTATGCCCAGTCATCTAAAGGCTCGACCTGGCTTTTTTCAAGGTGACTCACTCACGTGGGGAGCCATTAATGCTGGCTGTCGTCTGGGAGCTCACCTGACCTCTCTCCTATAGCATCTCAGAGCATCTCTATTCCCACGGGCTTTTTACAGCATGGCCTCTGGCTTTTAAGAGGGAACATCTGAACACAAGGCATTTCAAGAGATCAAAGCAGAAATTATGCAGCGTCATTTCAATGCATTCTCTGGATGATAGGTGAGTTATAAAGATCAGCCCAGGTTTAATAAAATGAGGATTACATCCCACATCTTTTTTATTTTTTTTTTGAAGATTTTATTGATTTTTGACAGAGAGAAACAGAGACAGAGAGAGACAGAGAGAAGGGGGAGGGCCCAGAGCAGTCTCCATCGTTGACATTAGTTTTCCATATAGTTTTACTCCACAGGTGGGCACAGGGCTGCTCAGGGAAGGAACTGGGCCAGGAGCCTCCCACATAGGCCCCAGCAAGAACTGAACTGGGGGCACACCCCAGTTCAGCATGTGGGTCCGCCTGGGCCGTGGCCGGAATTCCATCCTCGGTCCCCAGGGCTTCAAAGCAGCGCTTAAACCTCTGAGCCATCCCAGCTTCCCCTACATCCTACATCTCGATAGCAGTGTTTTCCATTATAATGACTAAACCATATAAAATGATTAGTCTTTTTAAACCATATACTCAGACACTTTAACTGACAAAAATTAGTACAACTAACCAGATTTACTTTAAGACTTATTTTTATTGCTTTTGACAGAGAGAGAGAGAGAGAGAGAGAGAGAGATACAGAGACAGAAACAGAGAGAAGGGGGAGGGCCCAGAACAGTCTCCATAGTTGCACATCATCTGTTTTTCCACATAGTTTCATTCCACAGGTGGGAGTGGGGCTGCACAGGGCAGGAACTGGGCCGGGATCTCACTCTGGTGAGAACTGAACTGGGGGATTCGATCCTCGGTCCCCGGGGCTTCAAAGTGAGCGCTTAACCCACTGAGCCATCCCGGCTTCCCCCAGATTTACTTTAGATTGGGCTTCTCTTTGTCAATCAATTTCATATCTTTCTGTTGTTGGCATTGCGTAATGCTGTTGTCACTTCCCTATTGAGGTTACATTTATGTCTCCAAATTAACTAGATAGTCTTTTTCTCTTCACCATGGGAATAATTCATCTGAAAAACCATTTGATATCTTGGCGTAGTGTTTCTTTGCCAACTTGATCAGTTTCTTCTAGATTATTGGCCTATTCAGATTTCCATTTTCTTGTTGAATAATTTTTTTTCCTCAGAAATGTATCCATTGCACTGAGATTTTGAAATTGACATCAATCTTTTTTTAATGTGCCTTATGTAACTATTTTAAAGACAGAATATAATTAAGTTTCACAGTAGAAGATAAATTTAACTACTTTCTTGGATTATTTAAAAATAGCTTACACTGTCTTTAATTATTTTTTAAATTTTCATTGTGAAAATGTACTACTTGGACAGTAGCAAAGCTGGTTTCACCAGGATAAGTTATTTCAGCTAAGAATTATAAAATTAACTGTATGGTACATTCTGCATCATATAATAAAGAAACTCATAAAGGTCAGTCTAACTAGAAGTTGATAAGCACAGAGATTCAATCTCAGTGGTGTTGGGATTCACAATACCCATGTTTCCTGGAATAATATTTTGATTTAAAGACAAAAGCT
>PVKE010018975.1:0-28960 GCA_004027555.1 Craseonycteris thonglongyai | reverse complement strand
AAGACCAGCCCATTTTCAAGGAAAATAAAAATTGCTTTTGACAGGAGGAGTTTCAGAAATTTGTAGACATATTTTAAAACCATCACAATGGCACATCACAATGGCACATCTTTCTTTCACATTTTCTCACCTTCTGTTTTAGTTAAGAATAAATCACCAAGCAGCTCAGGAGGAAAGATAATTGTTATTTTATCCCTGTTGTTATTTTAGTAGCATTGCTTAATAATTGATTCCATATTATCTTACTTATTTTATATATGTGTATATATGTGTCTATATATTATATGTGTATGTGCACATGTATATGTGTGTGTGCTCAGATATGATTATAGTAAAAATGTATGTATGTTTTCAGATGTGATTATAGTAGAAAATAGCAAGAGCTGGATTTGTAAACCAAAGTTTCAAGTTCATGTTCTGGCTCTGTCACTTAATATTATTATTACATGACTTTATCTTTAAACTTCTTTATTTGTTAAACAAAGCTAAAACCTACCCATGCTGTTATGTGAACTGTGATGTAAAGTATGTAAAAGCCAGTTATTTGTAAACTTTAAACTATTATACATATGTATATATGTATGTATTTACATATATACACATACACGTGTGTGTGTGTGTGTGTGTGTGTATATATATATGATGTCTGGAAAGTATCCAGCCATATAATATAAAAGTACAAGTATTTATGGTTGGATTCTTTCTGGAAAGCTGTGTATGTGTATGTCTCTCTGTGTGTGTGTATTTGTTTAAGCATAAAAATAATTTGCATTTATGTCATGATATCAAACAGGATTTTACCTAGAGTACCTATGACATATAGCCTGAGTCATAGTAGAAAAAGAGTACCATGATTGCTTAGCAATGCTTGAAGTGGTGTAGTAGGAAGTAATGCCAAATATTTTTCAGACTTAATTTGTAAAGTAGTGTGTTCTGATTTATTTTTCTTGATTCCCACCAACTATAACCTAAGAACCAGAGTGTTTAATAGACCTCTCTTAGTTGGATATGGAATTCCTATATTCAATCTCCATTCTGTTGGTATGTCCATTTCAGACTGTGAAGATGATGATAATAAGAGTAGCTCTTTAAGGCCAAAGTCTAAGAAATTCTCTAACACTGAGATAATGCAATGTTTGGCCAGGAACTGCTCTTTCCTTGTGTCATATGTACATAGGTTGTTGGAAATGATCCTAAGAAAATAAAGCCAATGTTTCCTTTCAATCATGGACTGGTTATCAGTTATGAACTTTGGTCTGGAAAGCATTCTTGAAAAAAATCACATTAATTCACTCTATTTTGACCAGATATAATTTCAGTTTGACTGCTAAGAGCATTAGAACTACCACTGTAAACTCAACGGCATCTGAACTGAACTCAACAACTCAACTCAACTTTTCCCTCCCCTCCCTTCCCTTTCTTTTTCCTCTACTCTTTTCCCTTTGCCCCTCCCTCTTCTTTATATCTTCAACATTGATATGCAAACTCTGTAATGCATTGTATTAAATTCTTATTGAGTGGCTTCTGATCAGGCTCCTTATATTGTGTCATTTGTTATTCCCCTTATATCTGTATAGGTTCTTGCTGACATTTTAGACTATGACTCTTTTTGTGTTAATTTAGAAACTAGTATATAGATCTGGGTCTGTATTGGGATCAGAATCTAAACTAGTTTTTCTGCTATCATTTTATTGATTTTCCTGCCTTTTAAGTGAATGACAATAAGTTTGCATAGCTTTTTCTTTGATGCACTTATCCTACTTCTTTCTATCTAGTCTAATTCCATTTCAGATTTCCCCTCATATTTTCAACCTCCTTTAATATCAATGCAATCCATGGAATGAGAAGCAAGAGATGCCAATATAGGACATTTCTATAGGTGGTCCTTTTTTTTTTTTCTGTATGTAAATCCCAACAAAACTTTACAACTTTTGAGTTAGAGCTTTTAATTCAAAGATTATAATGTTATTAATAGCGTGGTCTGTTTTGATTGTTTAAAGGAACTTTCAATACATATTAACTCACTATTTTTCCAAGAGTCAAATTTTCAAAAACATTTAATCAAATTTAAGTAATCATCATATAGTTTGACTGGTTTAATGTTTACAATTCAGTTATGGTAAGGAAAGATAGAACAATTGCTTTTTAAAATTGTTGTCTTAGTTTGAACTTCAGCTCAATTAAATGAAATATATTGAACATCTGGCCTCTGAGGCATTGTGCAGAAATAACTTTTTCTCAGATAAATCCATAATTAGTGGCTTAAATTAAGAAAAGTATAATTGATCATATTGATGAATTGAAGTTATGTCTTTTCCAATCTAATTTTATTTGAATGACTGAAAAACATATATTTGAAGCCTATAAAATAATTTATCTTTGCCTCTATGTATCTACCTATCTTTTAAAAATTATAATGGGAGAGAAGAAAAATATCATGGTTTGGTCAGAGGCTTTGAGAAACATCCTGGAAGATAGAATAGCAGATGAATCATATTGATAAAGAAGAGTTGTGAAAACACATCTCAGAATAGGCATAAGAGAAAACTGTAGAAGTAAGAGCATTTCAAGTGATGCCAAATTGTCTGAGATAATCGGGTTATAGGCAGAGCTGTTTTTTAGCCCTACACAGGTACAGTTGCACCACCTTTTTTAAAACAAAGAAAATGCATTATACAAGTTGATAAAGCCCCATAAACCTCCATATGGTTCAGCTTCCAAGAGGTTAATACTTGGTACAAAGGTAGTCTTTAGGACCTTTTTCCTGTTCTGGTTGGTAGGTGCTAGATGCCTATGTTAAATAGTTTAAGTAACATGGACGGGTGTCCAGGAACAAAGTCCAAAGTCATTAAAGATGCCTTTTGGACTACTTGGCCTCCATCTATGGCTCCTTCTCTTCTCTGACCTGTATCTTCAGGTTAAATCCTAGACACCTCTTTTTTTTTTTCCCAGAAAGTGTAAAAAGCCAGTGGAGGGCTACTAGCTTGGGTATTAAGTCTGAGAAGGAAACAGAAGAGCTTGATTAGCTCCAGAGCCTTCACAACAGGTATGGAGAAAAATAGAAGAAAAAGTTTTTCAGGCAGACATAACACTTAATACTTTTTGAGTATTTACAGTGTTCTAGACACTGTTTTCTAAGATTTATATGTATAAACTTATCAATTCCTTTCAACAATTTTATGAAGAATATCATTACTATTATCCCCTTTTTATGAATGAGGAAACTAAGGCTTAGAGAGGTACAGTGACTTCAGGGTCACAGTTAATGGCAAAGCAGGGCTTTATATTTTGGCTCTCTGGCCTCATTCATATCCGCTGTACAATCTCTTTTAAAAATATTTTTAAAAAACATATTTTTATTGTTTTGACAGAGAGAGATACAGAGACAGAGAGAAGGGGGAGGGCCCAGAACAGTCTCCATAGTTGTACATCATTGGTTTTTCCACATAGTTTCATTCCACAGGTGGGTACAGGGCTGCACAGGGTAGGAACTGGGCCAGGGTCTCACTCCGGTGAGAACTGAACTGGGGGCACTCCCTAGTTCACCATGTGGGTCCACATGGGCCAGGGCTGGGGCCAGGATTTGATCCTCGATCCCTGGGGCTGCAAAGTGAGCGCTTAACCCACTGAGCCATCCGGCTTCCCCCTGCTGTACAATTTTGTCTCTCAAGTACATTAGACTGCTCCACTCCCAAGTAAAAGACACCCACATTTCAGCCATTAGGAGTCCTTTCTCTCCTGCTTCCTAATAGCCACTGATATCTGTCCAACAAATTTCCTATTGATGAAGATAGACACAATTAACTTCTGTGAATTTTTATCTTTATTTGCATTTTCAATATAGGAAAAATTGAAAATAAATGAAATAAGATTTCAATTAGAACTAATGTTTTAGAGTAAGATATGAAATTAAACAAAACAAAACAATAAATATAACAAAGAAATTAGGTAGGAATTAATTATATAAAGTTTATTAATAATCAATTACTGAGAATTATTAGGCAGGACTTACTGAAACAAAAGCACAAATGACTAGTAGACACGATCAAAAGAAAAATATGGTTTTCTGAATGGGCCATATAAAATAAACAAATGATCCAACTAAAAATAAGTGACTACTCATGTATTGGGCATAAGTAACAATATATAGTTGTTATGGAGAAAATTTTTTTAAATGTAAAAAAAGAGTACCTTGCAGGGTTATGTATAAATGTATTTTGCAATCTATATTATTTTATGCCATATGTATATATGGTGAAAGCTGACTCAAGAAGAGGTAGCTAAGTATATAAATAAATAGACTAAATGGAAAAGATAGTTAATAATCTACACTTAAAACAGTATTAGGCACATATAGTTGTACAAGTGGTTTTGACAAAGCCATCAAAAAGAAAAAAAAAGAATCTTTAAGTAATATTGTTTTAGAGGATCGAAAATGCAGAAAGCATCTCAAGTCATTCTGTAAATCTAGCATATTTGTTAGTCAAGAAAAATAAAAAGAAAACCAGGGACTTATTTCAATTATGATGAGTTTAAAAAACACTAAATAAAATACAATCCAAACAAACTTAGAAACATCTTAAAAGAATAATGTAGTTGATTTGATCCCAGAAAAGCAAGAATGGTTCAACATTAGAAAAATCAATCCATATTGATTAAATTAAATAATTAAATACCGTTCTTGCTGAAGCCAAAAATCATTTGGTAAAAGTTAATACTCCTTTCTAACCAAAACATTTAACAAAATAGAAAAGAAAGAGCATCTTTATAATTAATAATAAGTGTATCAGTCAGGGCTCGGTCTAGGATACAAAAACTATTACAGGTTTGTCACAGAGGAATTTAATATAAGAAATAGCTGACTTTCAAACTGAAGTATATACTTTGCACTATCTTAGCCCCATAAATATTTTAGAAACATGTGAGCTGTCATGGCAAGACAAGTGAAGGCTATGGAATGATCACCATTAAATGTTAGGTTTAACAATAGCTTTCAGGAAGTAAGGAAATTGCTATCAACATTCTGGTTAGGAACTGTAGTCCTAACCAGGGAAGTCCAGGGATTGCTGTAAAAACTCTTGTCTGCCAAAGCTCAAGCATCTACCCACTCTAGTTGGAGGAGAAATCATAGCTTTGCCTTGCAAATCTTACACAAGTGCTTCCCAGTGGTGGAATCTAAACTGGAAATGTGTGGGCAAAAGATTTTAGAAAATGTTTTTTAGGCTTCCAGCCCTGTAGTATGGGAGAACATCAAAGGGAGCTGAAACTGTTGGCATGAGTAGAAAATCTGCCACAATGAGGATCTGCAAACTCTAGAGCAATCCTTATAATCAATGATAAAATATTAAAAATATATGTATTACAGTTAGTAACAAGGGAATATGTCCAATGATAAGTTCCCTTTCAAAATCCAATTCCTAGGAAATTAAAGGAGGCAAGAAAAACTATAACAGGTATTAAAATTGGAAAGGGAAAGATTAACAGTCATACGTTTCAAGCAATGAAAGAGTCCATTTGGAAAATTCAGGAATTAGCACTCAAAATTTTTCAAAAATTTCTTCTAATAATAAAAAGATCAAAACACAAATAAAAAATAAGTATAATATATAAATTGGTAATTTATAGAGAAAACAAAGGAAATGAATAAACATTTTTAGTTATCAGGGTGTTAAAATTTTAAACAAAATTGCGATATCAATCTTTGCCCTTAAGATTGATAAATATTAAATATATTGATGATATTCAGGGTTTATTATATATGAAAAACACATATTCTTATATATTGTGATAACATTAGAAGCATGGTCTTTTTTTTGAGAGAAATTTGACTGTTTAAAAACATGTACATAGACAGCAGTTCTACTAGGTATCTAACCTATAGGAAATTATACTCATGAAAAATATGAACATAAAAGGATAATAATTGAAGCAGTATTTTTAAGCCCATGAAACGGAAATTCCATATCTTTCTATTAGTAGGGTAATGTTTAAATGAACAGTGACTTATATATATGCTAAAATATTATTCAGTTATTAAAAAGAATGAGCTATGTCTTCATGAAGTGACTTGGATAGATACCAATCGCATATTGTTAAATGAAAGTGCTAAGATGCAGAGCTCATATATAATATGATATCCTTTATGGTAAAAAAGCATACATTTGCATATTTGTCCAGACATTAGGGAAATGAGTTGAAAAAAGGTGTTAAATGAGGTATTTAAACTGTCAAAATTGATCACCTTTGGGAAGAAGAGTGAGATGGGAGAGAGGATGTATATGGAGTAGGAAATAAAATGAGATGCATTTTTTACTTTTTATATTTTTGATTTGTTTGAAATTTTCTCAAATGAGAACGTGTTACTCAGGTTATTGTTTTAAAAAAAGTTAGTCAAATTCTCTAATTCTGTCCTTCCTATTTCCATTCTGTTTTAGGCTTTTTTTTTTTTCTAAGATTTATTTTTAGTATGTTTTTGACAGAGAGAGAGAGAGAGAGAGAGAGACAGAGACAGAGACAGAGACAGAAACAGACAGAGAGAAGGGAGAGGGCCTAGAGCAGTCTCCGTAGCTGTGCATCGTTAGTCTTGTACATAGTTTCATTCCACAGGGGGGCACAGGGTTGCACAGGGCAGGAACAGGCTGGGGGCCTCCCACATAGGAGGCTCACCCTGGTGAGAACCAAACTGGAGGCACACCCCAGTTCAGCATACAGGTCAGCACAGGCTGGGGGTTGGAATTTGATCCTTGGACACTGGGGCTGCAAGATAAGATAGGCACTCAACCTGCTGAGCTATCCTGGCATCCCCTAGGCTTCTTTTTTTTTTTTCATCTTAAATTATTTTAAATTAAACTTATTGGTGTGAAATTGGTTAGCAAAATTATATAGGTTTCAAGTGTATGTTTCTATAATACATCATTTATTTTGTCTTCACTATTCAGAGTCAGTTCTCCTGTGATCACCATATATTTGAATGCCACTCCCCCCCTTACCCCCACCTTTCTTTCTTCTACTACTTTAGGCTTTTTAGATGACATGGCCTACCCCAAACCACCAAATCCTTGAGCATAAAAACCAGGGGCAGATGAATTGTTCTCTATCTCTTATAACTGCTCTTACCTACCAGGATTTGTCTTGAGCTTTTCAATTCCAGAAGTTTTGATTCTGCCTTTCTATGCAGACTCTTCTTACTGGAATTTGAGACTCGGCTCCTCTTTCACTCCTAAAATTTTTGTTGAGAGAACAGTTCTTTCATTGTAATGACTATGCTCTATAAATATATACACATACATATATATTTATACAATATCATAGAATACCATATATATTTATACAATATCATAGAATACTGAGCATTTAAACCTGACCCATCACTTCCATAGAGTCTCCTTACAGAGAGAGAACTGAGTCTTCGAGAGCTTGCTTGACGGGCAAGTTCATTACAGCCTTGTATGGCTTCTGTGATCTTGGAGCCTATGATTTCTTGCCTATGAAATAAATAACTTACAATTAATGATGCACATGATCTTTTTTAACTTTACTATCTCATGGTGCTTAAATGAAGTTGAAATCTTTAAATGACAGACAAACCCTAGATATTGGTATGTACATTCTGTTTAATTTTTGCTATGTTATCAATCACATACCAGTCATAGTAACTATCTGTGTTGGATTATAGCAACACAAAGCCCAACCCTCTAAGGTTTTGAGATAGAACTTAGCATTTTGCCAGATAAAGCATGAAAAAGCATGTGTGTATACACACACACACACACACACACACACACACACACAGTTGTTTAATAGACTAAACCAAAATGCTTTACATTTCATTGCATTATAAAATAATTTCATATTAACATTTCATGATTCCTTAATATGTAATTAGGAAAACACATTTGTACATGAAAGATAAATAAAGTTAGTAAAATCCGAATTATGTGGTCTTGAATATCACTTTTATCTTAGTTCAAAAACTAAAAAATGTATCTTGTGGTTTTGGAGAGCAAGATCAAGGTTATATTTTCAAATGATAAGCTATACATTAGCTGAGTGAACACTATAAATATAGAATGTTGAAGGAGGGATGTACCAAGAAGTGATATAAGCTAGTTAATGTAGGCTACAGGCCTATAAAGATGTATTTTTTCCCCATTAAGATTATTGTTGTTAACAGCCAAAGGATACATAAAAAAATGTTCAACATCACTAGCAATTAGGGAAATGTAAATTAACACCACAATGAGATACTTACTACCTCACACCTGTTAGAATGGCTATAATCAGCAAGATAAGGAATAGCAAGTGCTGGAGAGGCTGTGGACAAAAGGGAACCCTCATATACTGCTGGTGGGAATGTAACTTGGTACAACCACTTTGGAAGGTAGTGTGGCGATTCCTCAAAAAACTAGGAATGGAATTACCATATGACCCAGCAATCCCTCTTCTGGGTATCTACACAAAAAACCTGAAAACCTTAAGCCACAATGATATATGTACCCCAGTGTTCATCGCAGCACTGTTCACGGTGGCCAAGTCATGGAATCAACCAAAGTATCCTCTGATAGATGACTGGATAAAGAAGTTGAGGTACATTTATACAGTGGAATACTACTCAGCAATAAGAAAAGATGAAATACAGCAATTTGTGACAACATGGACGAAACTTGAAAACATCTTATTAAGTGAAATAAGTCAGAATGAAAGAATCAAGGAACATATGACCTCAGTTATAGGCCGAATATAAAACTGAAAGGAATGGAGAAGCAAAGACTCATGGACACAGTCAATAGTTTAGTGGTTGCCTGAGGGTAAGGGGTGAGGTGGGTGGGAGAGATGGATGGGGGAGAGTGGGGATGGGGAATCAAACATATGGTGATGGAAAGTGAGCTGATTCTGGGTGGTGAGCACATGGTGTGATGTATAGAAGGTATAATGTAAAATTGTACACATGGAAAAAAATTAATTGATATCAGTTAATGTCACCCCAATAAATTTAACAACAACAAAAGATTATTGCTATTACCTTTGAAATACAGAATTTATACTAGATCATAAGATTTTTTCAGGGCAGAGACTCATATTTATCTATATTTATATTTTTGACTCTGAGCTTCTACCATGACCCTTGACAATGACAATCCAATTTTGGTGGAATTGGAAGTCTAACAGGTCAGATCAAACTAAATATGGTGTGATTTCACTAAGGAAAGAAGCCATAAAGATAGTATATAGTATATTTTTGTTACTATCAGGCTGATAAGCATTGATATTATCTAGCTATCTAACATTCATAAATTTAACTCAATTATAAATATGGTATTGGTATGTATGTATGATATTGGAATGTATGTGTGTGTGTGTATATATATGTATGTATATGTGTGTGTGTGTGTGTGTGTGTGTGTGTGAATGTTGATAGGAGAAAATTTAACAATAAGTCATAAATTTATTTGAAAGAATAAGGAGAAAAATACATTGAGATTTTTAAGAAGAATAAGCATTGAATACTTACACTGTCAGATATTAAAGCCAATTATAAGCTATCATAACTGTAATTGTAGTAGATAGAGTTGCACTAACTCTGAAATAGATGGGGAAATTTAAAGAAATTGAATTACAAACCAAGAAAGAGACCAAATACTTAAGCACGTTGCATCAAATCAATGGCAAAAGATGAAATAGTTGGTTAACATGTGCTGAAATATTTAGTAAGATATTCTAAAAGTTATTGAAAATAAGCTTCAGAAGAATTAAGTGTAACATGTTAATTGAAAACAAGTAGGTGTAACTATCTATATGATGCCGGACTATCATATAGATAGTCCAGATTTTTTTAACATGATATGTAAAGGAGAAACAATAACTAAAAGACAAAAAAATTGATTCTTAAAAAACTTCTCTATAGCAAAAGTCAACTTTAACAACTGAAAAATAGCAAAATGGAAGATATATTTCTATCATATAAGATAAATTATAATTCTTAAAAAAGTGAGTTATTTCTCATCAGTTAAAACAAACCAACAAGAGAACAAAACAAATGACCACATAGTAGATACCAGGCAAAGGATGTGAGCAGTAAAATTATAAATAAAGAAATAATAGCTAACAAATATTAAAAATTTATGTTTTGCTGTTGATTGTTAAAGAGGAAAGAAGACCACATGATAAATGCTTGTTTATTTATTTATTATTTATATTTTGCATTATTTAAGAAATACCAAGATATTGGCAAAAATGTTTTAATATAAAACTTAAAAAGCTGAAAAAAAATTGGCATATACAAAAGTAAATGAGAAATAACAACAAAACAAACAAATATAAGACAAAGTAAGAAGATTTTTTTTCTTCTTTAATTTTATTTTTTTTAATTGCTAAATTTATTGGGGTGACATTGGTTGGTAAAAATTATATAGGTTCCAGGTGTACAGTCTTCATTACATCATTTATGTATTGCATTATGTGCTCACCACCCAGAGTCAGTTCTCTTTCTATAGAAGGTTCCTCCATAAGTGTATAATTTCCTAGATTTAAGTCACAAGTATGACTATGAACTTCCCATTATTCAGAGAAAAATTTAAAAATAACAGAAGCTTGCAAGCGTTATATTGTCCATAATAAAAGAGCAAAGCTGTGGATGGCTTTTCTATTACTGGGAATATGTATTATTACATTGGTCCTAAAAAGTAAATTCAGTAGATTAAACAAGCAAAGCCTAGAAGCATTTTGAGTTATTTAAACATTCCCTGGGAAAGGTATATATATAAATTAAGATATTGATTTTTTTGGCTATTTAAGATGGGGTACATCATCAACTTACTTTTGCCTGCATTTCTGAAAGCAATGTTATCTGGAGGCTGACTGGAAACATCCAGCCATATACTCATAATATGAAAAAAAGAGGCATTTGTGGCTGGACTTTTTCCAGACAGCCCGCATATACACATTTGGTGCTCAAAAGTTATTTCTTATGGGAATTAGCTTAATGCTCAAAACTTGTTTGTCAGCAAGGCCCAGACCCTAACTGGATACAAGCCTAAGAATAGGACACCAAGAGGGTTATCAACAAAAGAGGGAAGTAATTCATACATGATATTGCCCATGCACGCATGCATGCGAGGAGGAAAAGTACCAGAGCACAGCACTCAGCTGGAGAAAGTGGCTTCTCTCAAATTAAAAAAAAATTTGTATAGGACTTCTATTTCTCTATGTGTCATGGGTTGGTTGCTCTACCTGTTCTTGAAACTTGATGTAAAAATAGAATATTCTTCACTCTTGGGAAGAAAAGGCACTAAAGAAGTGTGGAAAGCATGATTATTAATGTTAAAACTAATGTTGTTTTTATCCTTGTTGATTAACTAACAAAGGGAGACTGTAAGCCTACTCTTCTAGCTCTGGTTTCATAAAGAATCTATGAGGTCTTATATACACGTGTATTTTTTTTTTTAGGGAGATGCTGGTACATTTCATTATTTTGAGGAGAACAAGTGGATTCCCAAAGAAAAACAGAATAGATTCTATAGAATAATGCAAAACGGAATGCAATAGAATATTAAATGAAAGGATGTCTTTGTTATAATAGTCATAAAAAAGATAAAAAGTGAGAAACATTTTTTGACTATTATTAAGCTCGTATGATAACACATTGGACTCAGAAGAGACTTTAAATCAGGGGTGTCCAGAATTTTGTCTTCCCTGGGCCATGTTGGAAGAATTGTCTTTGGCCACACATAAAATACACTAGCACTAATGATAGCTGATGACCTGGAAAAAAATGACAAAAATCTTATGTTTTAAGGAAGTTTACAAATTTGTGTTAGATCATTTTCAAAGCTGCCTTGAGCCACATCTGGCCCAAGGGCCATGGGTTGGACAAACTTGCTTAAAATTTGCCATTTCATAAAAATGATCTTAGCCATTTGGAGTTTTGTATGTTTTAAATTTAGTCTTTGGAACTGTGGCATGCAGGTGCTATAACTGCATAAAATTCCTTTTATGATGTTTTATAATAGTTAAGAAAGTTTACAGTTAAGTAGTACATTGTCCAATTAAAGCTGTTTGTAACCAGTTATAAAATATCTGCCCTACTTAATCATTGTAATCCCAAATAAATATGATACGAATATGAGTACTTGTAACCTAAAAATTCATCTGCATGACTGCATGAGCAAACACTGATGGAACATTACTTTGTGTCAAAGCCTTTGGTAGACAAGAAAAGCATTAGATCAGAAGACAAAGATAAACACAATGGGAGCTCCACAACAATACGAATGTACTTAATGCCACTGAACTGTACATTTAAACTTGTTAATATAGCAAGTTTTGTTACATAGATTTTATCACAATAAAAAAAAACCTTGAGGAGAATACAAGTTTGTATTCTTCCATTTACAAACCTGAATTAGTTTCAATACATTGATTGCATGTGTATGACACCACTTATGCTGACTTAGTCAATCTTTCAATATATGTACATAATATTTATTTATAATATATTTACATTTGAACAAAAATTGAAAAAATTGCTTCCTGAAAAAAGTGCAAGAAAGTTAAATGTGTAGCTTTCATAACTATGAAATGATCATTTAACCTTAGCAATATGAAATTGAGTTCCACTATTCCAATCACAGATGATGTTGTTTGTCCTGTCACCTTGTGGTGGTCTAGAGAAGTTTAATGCCTTTAGTTGTGTCTAAATCTTTCCATTACCTTCCTCCTCTTAAGGGATGGGTATTGATGTATGGGTCACAGGACAGAGATCCCTTCCATATCTATGTACTAGGAGCACTGATAATTAAATGATTTGTGAAATCACTGTTAGAAGGCATTTGGGGTCTTGAATAACTAGGTTGGCTATCTTGTTTGCTTTACCTAAAACGATTTAATAACTTTTGTGACATTATGAGCCTTTTTACTTTATGTTTTCTTCTTAGTCCAGGAAGCAGTCATGGTATACATAAGAACTTCCAATGTGATCCAAAACATGGGTGAGTTTCCAGAGCATAAATAGAAGAGTCACCATTGTCAGCAACATTTAAAATTATAATACCGTCTGAGTAATATATAGGATCTAATTTCCCCAATCTTACCTTCAAAATGTTTACTTCTTTGATATCTTGCCATTTTCTAAGATATCTGAACCCTCTTTGGAAAATGATTCACTCTATTGAGTTGCTGTAGGTGGCCCCCAGCAGAGTTCTGAATTCTTACTGTAATTCCATAAATAGCAACACATATGCTGCCATGTGCTGGTAAACTGGCTGTCTGCAAATAAGAAAGGCCTGATTTATGGTATTTGCTGATTTCTGTGGTGTAAATATTTTCACCATGGCCAATTTTAGCTACCAACAGTTTATCAACCAGTTCACTAATTACTGAATATTTAACAATTGGCTCTTCATGAGCAAGAACTCACTGGCTTGAGCATACCACTCTGTGTGTGTGTGTTTGCATGTGTAAATGTAAATGGCAGTCCCTTCAGAGACAGTGTTGAATCTGTTTAGGATTGTTGCAAATTTACTTGCAGATTATTAAAATTCATTCCTACTAATCACCCATGTCTTCAAAGAAATTTTGAAAGCTTTCCCAAGAGGCTTTGGCTTTTAAAATGCAATTTGCATTCTTTTGGCCTCTGTAATACCTATCTACTTAAATGTATCACTGGCTGCTCCTCCTCCCTGCACTGATAGGCACTTGTCTTTGTCTGAGATCATTTATAGAAGAGTATTGTCTAGGTGCAGGATCAGCTTGAATGGTGGGAGACTTGAGTTGAATATCTTTTAAAGCTTTAGCTGCAGATGACCTGGGAGAAGAGAGGATAAAATTTTTTTTACCCCTGTTGATTTGAGGGTCGTTCTGTACCTTGATAACAGAGGTTAGTGTAACAGATATGAAGCCAAATCAGAAACTATTATTGGACACACATGAACTTAGAAATGCTGAAGTGAGGGTGTATTAGGATGAGTGTAAAGAACCATTGGTTTTGCCCTCAATAAAATTATATTATTATTTTTACAAGATGGATACCTGTGTCTCTGGGTATTAACTGGTGATTGAGGTTTCCAACATCAGGACTTAATGTTGACATTTGGTAGAAATAAGGTTAGAGCATGTTGACTGGTATTTGTTCTTAACCTTCATAGGCCAATAGAGGTCATTTTTATTTGTATATCATACCGACTTGAAGGACTAGGGACAGAGTGAGCACTAATAAGCACCATTATTTATTTACACTTTTCAGTAATATCCAATAATAATGGCTAATAATGAGCAATTAGTACTCATTAGGCATTCTACTATTCACTGTATTACTTCATATAATTTTTGCAATAGCTCCATAAAAGTGTGTATTAGGATTGCTTTATAATTAGGAAAATTAGGGCTTAAAAAAGTTCAGGATTACACGCAACTTGAAATTATTTTCACATGTTTTAAAACTTATTTGTTAATTTATAAATTTATATGTGATTAATTTGCATATATGGCAATGAGGTGATAAAGAAATTAATAGTGTTTGATAGATATGTGTTTAGAATGGCATGGTTTAAACTGCTTGCTAATTTTTGAATGTGTGAAGGGATCTCTCACTGGTAAAGTAGTATGAGGGCACTGTGTGATGGACACACCAACAGCATGTGACATTACTGTCATCATAATGCAATGATTTCTTGGACCAGCATCTATAAAATCCTTTCCACTTACTATGTGTATCCTTCAAGTATGAGATTATGCCTATGGACTCCTGTGCCCCTAACTCAAGTAAAATCATGAATGATTAGACAAATGGGGGGCAGGGAGGGGGGTAGCCAGAATGGCTCAGTGGGTTAAGCACTCACTTTGCAGCCCTGAGGACAGAGGATCGAGTCCTGGCCCCGGCCCATGCGAACCTATATGCAGAACTGGGGAGTGCACCCAGTTCAGTTCTCACCGGGATGAGACTCTGGCCTAGTTCCTGCCCTGTGCACCCCCACACCCACCTGTGGAATGAAACCATGTGAAAAACTAATGATGTGCAACTATGGGGATTGTTCTGGGCCCTCCCCCTTCTTTCTGTCAATGTATCTCTCTCTCCCTCTCTTTCTCTCTCTCTCTCTGTTAAAAACAATAAAAATAAATCTTGAAAAAAAAAAGGCCAATGGGAAGAAGAACTGAGTCTAGGTGGTGAGCACACAATGCAAAGCATAGGTGATGTATTATAGAAGTGTACACTGGAAACGGTGTTATTTTTACCAACCAGTGTCATCCTAATATATTTAACAATTAAAAAAAAAAAAAAAAAAAGAACAATGGGCGCCAGAAGGCCCATAGACAAAAAAGATTTTAAAATGTTGCCACCAATGGAATAAAAATCTAGACTTCCATACATTAAAAAAATAAATAAATTATTAAGCATTATTGACTTCATGCTTCATCTTGATGCACAACATTTTGTATGCAAGAATTCCTAATGATTTCATGTCTTGTATATATTGTAGACCTATTGGAAATTTTTAGGAACTGTCTTCTGTTCATGAATAAACATTTTTTTTAATGTTCATATATTTACATAAACTATTTACATTTTATATTGATGTGACATGGGAAAAATGGGACAAAACTGGCCTTTTTTATTTACCTACCAGAGCATATCTCCTTTTCTTTTCTTATGCAAAATTTCAGTTTGATTTAAGTATTTTTTTATTGTTAAATTTATTGGGGTGACATTGATTGATATCAATCACATTGTTTCCAGGTGTACAATTCTACATTACATTGTCTATACATCACATTATGTGCTCACCGCCCAGAATCAGCTTACTTTCGATCACCGTATGTTTGATTCCCCCTCTCTCCCCGCTACCTAAGTATTTTTGAATCACTTGCCACTTTCCAGGAACCTAACCAACATGTAAATTGAGAGATGTTAATATATATGCCACTGAGTTATTTAAAAAAAATCACAGCCCTGAAAAAGAAAGAGCAAACATACTAAATAGAGGAATTACTACTGAGAATCTGAAGAATCCAAGGCAAAAAATAAAATGTAATTAGGTAATTTTTATTATCCTTTGGAGGAGAGTGTTCTGGTTTTTAAAGAAAATTGACATTTTTTTAAAGAATTTATTACAACTGGCCTTATCAAAGAAACACTGAACAGCATATTATTTTATCTACAGCTTTGTAAGATATAGGTGGTCTTCATATGACTACTTTTTATGTTCACCTTCAATAACAATCCAAGCATTGTCTGAAAAAAAAAAATCCAGCCATTGTCAATATAATGAGAACAGTTATATGGCTGGATACTTTCTAGACAGCCCTCATACATAAATAAGGGTAATTCTGTTGGAAGTAGGTTGAGATCATGAGGTTCAGGGATGTATGAAATAATATATGGAAAATTATTAAACAATACAAGGAAATATGTAATCACATTTTCCTATAAGGAATAGATTCTGGATTTTGGTTAGAGAAAAATTAAAATGAAGCATAAATATACTAAAGAATCTAAAAGTTCTGGAACTTCTATGAGGTGGTACACAGTAAATTCTGGTTGGGGAAGAGAAAAAAAAAACTTTGGAGAGGAGAAGACATAAAAGTACTGACGATGATGTTTATGCAGGTTTCTAAATGTGAGCCAAGAGCCAACAACACACCTATGAAATAGATGCTATTATTATCTGAAACTGATGCAGAGAAGATGAAGAGTTTGGCAACAATCACAAAGCTAATAAAAAGTAAAATTGAGGTTTAGACTTGCATGTATCCCATTCCTAATGTTATAGTCCTATTCTAAAAATTAGAGACATGTAATGCTATATGTCAATTATACCACAAAAGAAAAGAAAATAATAATAAAGGAAGCCAGGATGGCTCAGTAGGTTAAGCGCTTGCTTTGCAGGTCTGGGGACCGAGGTAAAATCCTGGCTCCAGACTGTGTGGATCCATATTGGGGTGTGCTTCCCACACGGGAGGCCCCCAGTTCAGTTCTCGCCCCCTAATTTGGCCCCTGGATCAAGGGGACACACCTCCCATGCAGGAGGCCCCCAGCACAGTTCCTGCCCTGCATGTCCCTGCTGCCCACCTGTGTGGAAGAAAACCATGTCAAAAACTGATGACATATAACTATGAAGACTGCTCTGGGCTCTTCCTCTTCTCTCCGTCTCTCTGTCTGTCAAAAATGATAAAATAAATCTTAAAAAAAGAAGAAAAAACAAGACACATTTGAAAATATAACAATACCAGGCAGTACATAGAGTCAAATGAATACTCTGAGCAATTAGCATAGAGAAGATTTAAAGGAGACAGAGTTGCTGTTTTAGAGGTCAGGTCAGGCTTCGTAAAGGAGCAGCAAAGAACTGCATACTGTTCTTGTATTCCGTCGAAACCTGATGTGTGAGCTTTCCACAATTTGTATGGCTAATCTGAAGCCCTCACTGAATGTCATTATGCAGCACAAAAGGGGAAGTGAGGGTTTTTATATATAAATGCATTGTCTGCCAATTTTGCCAAAAATCTCCACTAGCTTATACGAAAATAAAACTCATCTCTAGTAAGAACAAGTTATAGTGTGTGCTATAATTTCTGTCATTTTATCTCCTGTTTACTAATACAAGGTGTTTTCTCATGAAAGATCAGCTCATTATTGAATCATGCTCAGCCTGAGGTGCTATATGTGCACATTCACTGGAAAGAATCAATTTATTTCAGGAGTGAGAATGTGGAAACCAAAGGTCACAGGTACTTGGCTTCATTTATTTTCTGGAGTTGAACAATCTATTAATTACATACCCTACATTCAAGCAACTACAGGGAAAAATGCTTTACACTCTTAGATTTTTAAAATGTGTTTTAGTAGATTATCTCAATTTCTGTTGAGGGAACAACATGTGTTTTGGAGTCGTAATTATGTATAATTTTGTCAATTTCCATATTTTATGCAGCACTGTGCCCTAAATATCTAATACAACTATACTATGCATGATTAATTAATTAATGATTTTATGCTAGCACATTGCCTCTCTCTTTGCAATATAATAAATGGACTTTTGGGGGGGATTTTAACAGGGGTCGAAAGCTACAGTTTAGGGCCTAATCGGGATCACTGTCTGATTTTTATAAAGTTTCCAAAGTGTCACTGGAACACAGCCATGCTTATTCCATCACACATTTTCTATGGCTGCTTTTACGCTGTAATGGCACATTTGAGTAGACCATATGGCCCACAAAGCCTAAAATATTTACTGTCTGGTCCTTTACAGCAAAAGTTTGCCAAGCCCTGGATTATAACATCATGGTTCAGGAAATGTTATATTTTAATCCTTCGTTGCCTCTTTCTAAACCCAAGAAGGTCTTAACGTTTTCATAAGTAAAGATGATAAAGCTCTGACAGTTGGTGTAAAATAGTGAGAAGAGCACAGTCTCTGAAGACAAAAGACTTGGCTAAAGTCTTGATTAACCCTTTTCTATCTGTGCTACTTTAGGCAAATTATTTATCTTTATGAAACCTCAATTCTCTCACTGATGATATGTATATAATCTCCAGCTCATATGTGTCTATTGAGAATAACAAAGTCAGTTCTATTATTATTAAAACTATGAAAATAGCTTATTTTAAAGTCAACTTGGTTTAGATTACTGGTAGTGATGTTTAATCATGATTTGGGGACAGCTTAAGAAATCTCCAGTCATCTCAAGACTGGCTATGTAGTTTTCCCTATTGGCTATTTACAATTTAATTTGAAAGTATGTTACTATGAGAAGAATTAAAGGATCTATTTTCAATTCAAGCTAAGAATTTATTTAAAGCAATTTATTGAAAATAATGAAAATGTTTTGACGTCATTATGCCAGACCCTGGGCATAGAAAGATAAGTACAACCTTGCTCTTAAGAAGTTATAAATTGGGAAGTAGAACATAAGTTCTAAGTTTCAATGTAGATAAATGGTTAACACACAGGAATTGCTTTGTGTTACAAGGAAGGTACCAATAAAGTTCTTGGAGTGAGATGAACTCAGACTATGACACAAATGAGATATACTTTGCAGAATCAAAGATTTTATGAAATGGAGAAATTTGGGATGAGCCAAGAGAAGAAGGGAAAGTAGAACATGCTGTGGAAAAGGGGGTACTAGGGACAAACACAGAGAAGCACAAAAGCACAGAGGTGATCTGATAAAAGCGAATGCACTTTGACTAGGACATATAAATAAACAATAGTAGTGAAAAATGATACTGGAAAAAACATGACTCAGGAGTCACAAAACTAAAGAATATTGTAATTTTTCAAGTGAGTTACAGGCACTCATCTAGTTCTTGTAGCCCTTGGTAGGCATTATCTCCAATGAACAGATAAGGAAAGAGAGAAAGGCTTAGAGAGGCTGAACAGTGAGGAAAAGCACTGAGATTTAAATGCAGATGTTTGAGTTCCAAGTCCAATGTTCCTAAATGACATTGCAATTACTGTTTGGAAGAAGAAAGTGGAGGGATGGAGGATTCAGAGATAATTCTGTATTTTCTGGGTGAGTAGGGGTTTAGATTTATAATGAGGTAGTAGCTTAGAAGAGGAAGAGAATAATTTTTATATGGATCCCGTGGCATACAAAAGGATGATGTGTGATCCAGTGGGTGTGTTTTGGATACAGGTAGAAATACAGTTCAGAGGCTTGGATGACCTACACCAGAGTCTTTTTCCTGATCTAGTAAGTTTCATTTGTGTCCTCATTCTTCCCCTTCTATTCCCATGTCCTTCTGGGCAGTATCAACTGTCTCAGTCCTTCTATTACTGTTTGGAAGGGTACAGAACTTTAGAAAGAAGGGAGACAAACAGGAGAACGGAATGCCAACACATACATTCTAGGGCTATGCATTTCTTCAACCACCAATTGTAGATGGAAGTGGGTGACTTGGAATTTACATTAATCTATCTGTACTTTTCTTGGGCAACTTTGAACATGGAAGGTTGATGGGCATGAGCCAAGTCCAAAATCCTACTTTCTTGATTCATCCAGAAGTGTGTTATCTTTCTGGTTTCAAGACTTACCAGAAAGGTGGTGCCTATGAAAACATAAATGGGGAAGTAGAATTTATGTACATGGTACCTAAATATAATTTTCTTTAAAAATCAAATAAGTTTACAACACAGTGGAGTGTTTTCTGATTTATTGTACAATCTAAAGGCAGGCAACTAATAAATAAATACCCTGGGAGTTTTTGAGTATTTCACCGATTGAATCTCCTCAGACAAATATCTGATTCTATGGAGTACAAGGTGTTCAGATTGAGAACTGAGAGATCTAGATCTTAGGTCTAACTCTAAGACAAATTTGGTGAATGATTAGTCATAAGTACAATATCTATAAAATAAGGATGTTATGGCCAAATGCTCTGAGTTGCTAAAAAAAGCCACTGTACAAAGAAGGAGGTCTTCTTCCCATTGATTCTCCATTCTTCTATTATCCTAATCACTTTTGTTACTCTCTGTTGGTCTCTTATACCTATGGCAGTTTGTTCAATCAAAATGTATCTTTCTATTATCATGTATCTCAACTGCTCGAAAGGGTCAAAAATGCTATAACAACAATTGCTTTTGAACTCGTATATTTCTTTAAATAAAAGGCAAAATCCTAATATAATCCTAAGCCTTGACATAGGAGAAAATTACTATAATTATGCAAATTAAAAGAAGTCAACAAGTTTTAGAATACAATGCACGGTAAGTAATGTTTTTAAAATAACAGTCACTGAGCCTGGTCATTTGCACTTAATAATAGGCCCAGGAGGGAGCCTAGTGTCTGGGGAGAAACAGCTGTGGTAATAAACATATTATGGCTTTGATAGGTTCTCCCTAGTAGTTTTCTTTGTGTGTTTGCTTTAGATTATAGAATGCTCCTAGAGTGCCCTGCTATTGAAATTCCCATCATATCCAGGGCTTTAATTAAGTGATTGGATCTGACATAACTTGAATTGAGGCAGCCCACCACCATGTCAGTTTCTACCAGGACGATATTATCAGGCCCCTGACAAGTACATGCTTAGACCTTAATTCATGTCTTGAGTAGTCTCTCTGTGAAATATAAGGAACTCATGCCTCCATGTGATTTTAAAACACATTGAATTTGTCCTGTCACAGTTGTATGGTCTTCATAAAATTCAAAAGACAGGATGATACAAGTGAATGGATATTTGGCATCATGGAGTAATGGAAAGCATATGAGCTTGAAATGAGAACTTACCTAGGTTTAGCTCTCAGATCTACCACTCATTAGTGCGATCATCTTGGATAAGAGATGTATTTTTTCAGAGACTTGAATATCTTTTTTTAAGTTGATACTCTGTGTATCATAGGAATAATGTGAAAGTTAAATGTTATGATATAAATAAGCTCTGAGTATAGCAGGTATGTGGTAGAAGATTAATAAAGATTATTTCCTATTTCATCCCCAATTTGAAACCAGTCAGTGCTGGTTATTGGTAGTAGTATTTTTTTAGTTTTTATTTCCCTCTGTGAATCTTTGAGATATAAGGGCTATCTCGTTTTTTGGAGGGCGACTTGGCCATGAGGACCCAAGGCTCACAGGGCCACAACAAGTTTCCTCCATTTGGGGAAAAAAAATAGAACAGCATTTGTAGGAGTTTGTCTTTGTGGCTTTCCTCTCATGACTCTCATGTCAACCTGATTGACTAATAGGTGCCGATGCCTTATTTCAGCAGAGCTGGAAGCAGCTGCAGCATTCTAGTAGAATCTCAAACATTGATCACATCTACTGATTTGTGCTCTTTCTGTCTCTTATGAAGCAGCTTGATACCGACCAGTTCCCACATCCTGGGTAACAGGAAACTTACCCATTTCATAATGAGTAACAGAACTTGCTTTAGACAAAACCAAACCTAAGTCCAAGGTTTGGGCACATAGACATTGTTTGATTTAGCATATGTTGCTCATAGCACAGCACTTAAAGATCAAAAGTCTCATTTTAGTCATACTTGTTATCTTTACCAAAGCACAAGGCTTTGTCCTGGGTTTCTTGATTGTTAAAATGAAAAACATACATGTTAATATACTGGATTAAGGAAAACATCTTTTAATAAGGAAAAGAAAGGGAAGACTGTGATAAGTTCAGCCTAGTTGGGCTATATATATTATACAAAGCAGGCAGAGTTGCTCCAGCTCAGCTCCTGGTAGGAGAGTCCACCCTTTGTGGGCATTGTCTTCAGTGAGGTACATGTTAGAGACAATCCCAGGGAAGATGTGATGTAGGAAAGCTTGATCCTCTCACAGTACGAGGGCTGTCTGGAAAAAAATCCAGCCATAAATGCCTCTATTTTTCATATTACATGGCTGAATACTTTCCAGACAGCCCTTGTATATTCTTCACCTGGTGCTGTCTTTCCCTGTCCCTGGGTATCCTGCACATCTGGCCTTGGGATTCTCTCATTAGCAGGACTCAGACTTAATGGTTTTCCTCTGTCTTCCTCCCATTACAAAAGTCTGATCTCTATCCTCACTAGTGTTAATGATTTCCAATCTTATTCTAGAGATATTTGTATATTAATAGGGACAGTGCACTGAATACCTTGCTTATAGCTGGAGCCTACGTAACAGGTATTTTTAATTAACACACTTTAAGGCAAGTACCCCATTTTCACATTATTCAAATCATATCACGTGAGATAATAAGATGCCACAGAAACACGAGAATAGGAGTTACAAACTTCCTCCACAAACGTGCATTCTTTTAAACGTTGATGAATGCTTAGATAAAAAAGATCATCAAAAAAGATCCCAAAGGGTATAATGTATTAGATTATGGCAGAACAACACTCCCACTGAGAATGACAGAAATTCTGGACAAAATCTTAAAATGATTTGTTAGGAGAATTTGAACAACTGAGGGGCCAATTCACTAGAAAAGAAGCTAATCACTGGGAGATAATATATTTTATGTGTTTCTTTCCTTCCAGAGATATCTACCAGTCTTTTGCCCATGGAGAGAGACTAAGCCTTATGCAGAGGCACGCAGCTAAAAGTCTAAGAACCCAGCTGAACTTCTGATTATTTTATAATGTGAGAGAGATAAAAATTGAAATACAGGGTTATGAAGGCTGCCAGGACTTAAGGGGTCAAGATCCCAGAGAGAGGGGAGTTTCAGAGAAACCAATGCACACTTTACAGATTCTCCCTTGAGTATTTTTTTGTGGAATTTTTAAACTTCTCATATGAAGAGTTTAAGAAACAAACCAAAAATTCTGAGTAGTGTGAGGAATTTTGTGGAGTTAAAGAGGCAGAAATTAGTGTCATGACTTGTGAATGCAGGAAGAGCTCACTATTCTCTTAGTAGGGACCTGTGTAAGGTAAACATTAAGAATGATTAGACAGGGGAAGCCGGGATGGCTCAGTGGGTTAAAGTGCTCACTTTGCAGCGCCGGGACCGAGGATTGAATCCCGGCCCCAGCCCGTGCGGACCCATGTGCTGAACTGGGGAGTGGCCCCAGTTCAATTCTGTCTCTGTATCTGTATCTCTCTCTCTCTCTCTCCCCTCTTTCAAAAACAATAAAATAAATGAAATAATTAAAAAAAAAAAGAATGATTAGACAGAGTTACATCAAAGAATCTGTCCCTCAGCCTTGGTTTAGCTCCTGGCTTAGATTACAGAGACCTGTACCCGTCTCATAGGCAATTCCAAATGCATACATTTTTTTCTTTAGAGTTTCCCCAGTTACTTTTAATTTTTAGTAAAACAAAAGAGTTTTATTTAAACAATGAGAGATTATTTTCATTGGACATACATATGAATCTCTAGATTTCTAGGGTGTGGCAGCTTTATGTGCACCATTCATGAGCTTTAAAAAAATCATTCAATCATTTAAAAAGTATATATTGAGGGCCACCCAGGCACTAGCTGTGTACCCGGCTACAAGAGAGAAGCGGAGAGACCTATTTACTGTCTTTAAAGAGTTCAGGGGAAGCTGGGATGGATCAGTGGGTTAAGCACTCACTTTGCAGCGCTGGGGACCCAAGATTAAATCTTGGCCCCAGCCCTGACCCATGCAGACCCATTTGCTGAGCTGGGAAGTGCCCCCAGTTCAGTTCTCTCTCTGTCTCTGTATCTCTCTCTCTCTCTCTCTCTCTCTCTCTCTCTCTCTCTCTCTCTCTCTGTCAAAAACAATTAAAAAAAAAAAGAAAAAAAAGAGTTCAGTCTACCAGGGAAGTCAACACATTGAGTAAAACTGAGCAATATTATGCACATGCCTTAACACTTTCCTAACATCCTGAGAGTCAAGCATGATATAAGATCTAAAGATGGGGAGTTGGATGGACATAGTTTCATGGGCTTCTTAGTGTTGGGTGATGATGATGAAGTATTCTGAAGGCAGTAAGATAAAAATGTTTGTGTTTGAATGCCCTTTTTGGAGTTTTATGATTGAATATAAATTATCTCTTTGTCTCCATCTAGGTTAAAATATTTTCTGTCCCCCAACCCCATTCTCAGTGCAATGTGAAACAATGTATTAAATATGGAGTCTAGCGGCCACAAAGATTAACATCTACTTGTCTTGGTTGCTCCTTTGGTGCTATGGGTCCCTAAAAATACATTCTTTTGTACCATGTGTAGGAATAACTTCAGAAATATATAAAGTGTTACCCAGAGGAGACTTTACAATATTTTGAAAATTTCAGGAACTTAGTAAAAAACAAGAGTTTCTATTATTTTCTAGCTCTTTTGATTAAGGACTAGAAATTGTCTTGTGTGTTTTGCATATGTCTTATTGCAGCAGAATGAATAGATAAATATCAAATTTGGCTGACCAGGTTTTAAAGTAGATTACATTATAGGGGCCAGGGATTTAATATACACAAAGAAATTGGGTTGCAAAAGGTGGCCCTTTGGTGAAATATGCAAAAATGGGAATCTGCCACTTGTGAGATTATAGTTTACATAGAACAGTGATACCTATGAACATCATATAGTAATGACTGGGAAGAAAACTTATGTAGCTTATCTAGACAACAATTTTGTCCAGATCATGTATTTTATACAACAATGAATGCCATTGTAATTTTAAAAATAAAATAAAATCTTAATTTTTAATGAAAATATTTAATACACAACATAAAATCAGCTTTATTTAGGCAAGGCACTGGCTGAGGAATTTTCTGCAGAACTTTGGAACCCAGTGTATGAATCTGTACTAATGTAGTCCTCCCATGATTCTTCAGGAGCAGTTCTGTCTGCAGCAGGATTAGTATATTTATAAGTCATTCAGAAGTATGGGTATGTTGCTTACAAATGACAACATCTGAGGATGAGACAAATCATTGTGCATTAGCTTGAGATGCTTTAAGGAGCTTTAAGGTCCAGCTCCTCCTACCCATTCACTGGTGTCAGAGAGGATGTTGCACTAAGAGCTAGAAATTGTGTGGCACATAATAGCACTAAATACAGGCTTTGAGAGAGACTGTTTGTTCCCAACTCTTTTAATTTAGTCCCTTCACATTATGTAAATGATGTAAGTAAGTGTTAATGGTATTTTTAATAGAATTGATTCAGAAGCATTTTAAGCCAAATGGGATGCTTAAGGGATGAGTCACATTCATTTAATAGGCTCAGGTACTGGTCATATATTTTATAGAACTGTGCTATCCATTCCAATGGGAATGGCATCAGAGAATAATAATCTATAAGCCCTTTTTTTTGTTATCTTCCCTTTTATGTGTGTGTGTGTGTGTGTGTGTGTGTGTGTGTGTGTGTAGTAGCACTTATGACCTTGGAAACAAGCTTTTCCTGAATATTGGTCCTGTCCATTTTAGTCTCTGAAGTTTATAAGAAGGGTTTTGGCCTTCCCTTTATCATGTGTTTAGAATGGTGTCTGGCACATGGTTGGTACTTACTAAAGGTTTTTCTATCTTTTGTTGCCTGAATAAGTGGGGGCGGGTGGGGGGGGGAGAAAAAAAATACTGAGGACTTAGCTAGGCCAAACCAGGACTGAAACCTGTCTCCATATGACAGGTCAAGAGAACAAGGATGCAAACTCCCAACACCTGTACGATGGATAAGAGAACTTTTAAAGTAGAAAATAGGGTTTCTTATGTTTATTCTCCCTGACAAGGAACAAAAATTCTCTATGTAAAAGATGGGCCTGAACTTAGCAGGAGGGAGAATTAGGCACCTTACTCAGGTTTAGAAGGAGTAGTTCAGAATGATGTCTTGTATTTAGTTGTCACAAATCTTTAGTTTCTTTCAGTATGAAACAATTACTTCATCTTTCCTTGACTTTCATGACCTTGATTGACACTTTTGACAATAATAAGCTACTTATTTTGCAGAACGTCCCTCAATTTGGGTTTGTCTGATGTTTCCTCAAGAATAGATTCAAGTTATGCATGTTAGGCAGGAGTATCATAGCATTAATGCTGTATTCTTCTCATTGTATCCTATTAGGTACGTATGATTTTGATTTGTTCTGTTACTGACATTATTACTTTGATCACTTGATAAGCACTCTAGGCTCCTCCAAAGTAACATTACTCTTTGCCCCTCTGTAATTAATAATCATTTGTTGGGAGATACTTAAAAACTATGCATGTATTCTATTTCTCATTAAACATGTCATTCATTCATTATTTTCCCTATAAAACTTTTAATTCATTCATTCATTTATTTTTATCAGTATGGATTGTTTGTTATTTATTTTGATGTTTGAACTATAGATTTGTACAGTGGGAGCTCCTTCAAGCCTACTTCTGTGACTTCGACATGTCACCATCTGTTTTTGAACACTCCCCTGCTTTCTTGCTTTCTGGTACCAAAGGTTGTTCTAAGATGATTGGGTACTTTTTGGCTCTAGCCCTGGAATCAGTCATGTCTCCTAAAGGCCTAGTTCCATTTAATGGTGAATGTTACTTAGAACACAAGTTCTGTGTACTCATTGCTATTGGAGTATCACTGTACCCATACCCTCTAATTTATATTAATTTATTTATATATCAAATGTTTATATATTTTTCTAGTTACTCATATTTATATCTGTCTGTATATATCGGAAATCATAATTTTATACCAACATCCAAAGGTTCACTCTGTTTCTCTCTTTCCATCTTTGTATTTCCCTTCTCTAACAGTAAAAAACCTGGTTTCCATCATCCTTGATGATTTTACACATTCAATAAATCCCTTTCTATTTAACCAATCTCAAATTTCTATTCCCACCTCCAGCCCTCACAAGTGCCCCCTCACTTTGCCTGGGCTTTGACCCCCCTGTCTGCCACCGTCAATGTAGATATTCTCATCCTACTTAGCTCTGATTTCTGAGGCCAGACCACTACTGCCACTGCCTTCTTCTGAGGAGCTCTTCCAACCCATGTGGGCTTTTACACCTGGCTCTGATCCATATCACCTCCACCCTGGGGAGAGCATTTATCATGCTCACTCCCATTGCGTGGTTTTAGACCTGAACTGTCCTAGGAGGAAAGGAAAGGGAAGAGAAAAAAAAGAGAAAGAAAAAAAAAAACCAAGAGAAACTTTTAAAACATCTTAAATATAAAAATAAATCATCTTTTCCATTATCAACAGGTCCATTCAATATTTTTGAAGAAATGTATATTAAAATATATAGATATACAGCTACACAATCTGTTCAGGTATTAGAAGGATATAAATCTGCTTTGGGCTTCACTTTGTAGATTATGGGGTTGGGGTTTGTTGTCCTGGCTATGTTTGAGTGAGTGAGATCCCCAGTATCCAAACTATGTTCTCTGCAGTCCTAGGCTCTGTGTGCTGCTTATGTTTTGGGGGTGGGAGCAGGCCATCCTGTTTTAGCCAGAAAATTCTGTTTGCAACTCTTTTATATATCAGGTTTCTTCTTAAGATTTAAGTTGAAAATAAAAGTTTTCAAGTGCTGAAACTGTTTGAAATCCAGCTAGATAATCTCTCTGAGAGTGCCAATTGGGAGTTGTAAGAATTAAGCTCTGCAGTTCTTATTTAAGTGTGTATTTTTCTTCGTGAATATGCATAATAGATTTTTTCTGTTGTTTAGAAGCATGTTTTTAATATCAATGCAACATTTGATTATTTTAGATTATTTTCAAAATATAGGAAAGTGGAAAATAGTTACCTATTTCTCCTTCACCCTGCTCCTGACTCAATCTGAAAAACCACTGAACCTTTTGAAATGTTCCCTTTTGATATTTTTGAGTTTTGTTATAATTTTTTGTAAGCACATGTCATATGTAATATACTTCAATTCTCAGTTTCAATAAGGTGTGAAAAAGCATGATGGTTCATTAATTCTTTAAATTATTCATTCAAATATTAAGACTCTATTATAGAGGCTGCAGATACAGTCCCTGTCATTATTAAATTTGTAGTCTAGTGGGGGAAGAAGCTTAATCAGCTCAAGTGTGGGTAGTAGTAGAAAGAAATAGAGAATGCTATGGAATCCTGTGGTGGGCAGACTTTACCTATTCTAGGACAAGGAGCAAGGGGATGGGCAATGTCAATGAAGAATTCACGGTAGAGAAACATTTAAGATGAGAACTAAAAGTTAGCTGGTGAAGGATGTGGAGCTAGGGAGGCAAGAAGATGTCCAAATAGGGGATATAACCTGTGAAAAGGTCCTGTGGTAGGAAAAAATAGGGTATGTTCAAGGAGTTAAAAGAAATTCCATGTATTAAAAGCATAGAAAATTGCGTATCATAGATGATATTGGAGAAGTAGTCAGGTTGCAAACTGGTTATTTAAAAGATTCTATGCTTATCTTAAGATTATGGGGAAGTACTAAAGGAATTTTTAAAAAGAAAGTTATATGATTGATTTTGTGTTCTAGAATGAAATCTCTGGGTGTTTTGTAAAACATAAATGTGGTTTAGTAAGCTAGGATGCATCTCCACTAGTTGGGGGGCTACTGACTAGTTCATGTGGGAGATGCCAATGACTTGCACTAGAGTGTAAGCATTTGGGATAGGGAGTAAAAGAGAAATGT
>PVKE010018974.1:0-28960 GCA_004027555.1 Craseonycteris thonglongyai | reverse complement strand
TGTTCGCATAAATATGTAGACCCAAATAAGGAAAGAACAGCAAACGCTAGTTTCTTCAGTTGATCATATGAGTCAGGAATACTATTCCAGGTGTTAAAAATCAACATATCTTCCCTCTCCAGATCTTTCAAAGCAGACCACTTGTGCTGTAAACTTAATTCACATTTATTTTTCTCCAATAGCTCTAAATCGGCACAAAAACGCTCGAATTTTGAGCTCCACAATTCTTTATTTTTTAAATCCAGCAACTGCATTTCAAAGCTGCCAATATCAATATTAAAGGGCGAAAAATTTATTTCTGTTACCGTGGCATTCAGAGGTTTTTTTAACAAAGACTAACGTCGCTTTGCTGTTTCTAAAGTCTTTGAACCTGCTGAGAAACGTTTCCTTCATATTTAACAGTGTTGTTCTGAAATAGCAAATGTCAATATTAGACTTATTTTCTCGACAATATTTCAATAGGCATGGAAAGTGAATTAGAGTTTCTCTTTCAAAATCTTCGAGGGGGAAGCCGGGATGGCTCAGTGGGTTAAGCACTCACTTTGCAGCACCGGGGATCGAGGATCGAATCCCAGCCCCGGTCCTTGGAGACCCATATGCTGAACTGGGGAGTTCCCCCAGTTCAGTTCTCTCTCTCTCTCTCTCTCTCTCTCTGTCTAAACCAATAAAAATAAAAAATTAAAAAAAAAAAAAAATCTTTGGCAAAAAGCGACAATTTGTTTTCGACTGAAATTACTTCTTCTAACATTGAAAAAATTGTGTTTCCTTTTCCTTGTAACTTACGATTAAGCTGATTTAGATGAGAAGTAACATCCACCATGAAATAAAATTTCTGGATCCACAGATTGTTCGTTAGCTCTGCATAGTGAACACTCTTCTCAAGAAGAAATGCTTTTATTTCAGTAAACAGTGAAGCGAAATGTTTTAAAACGTTTCCTCTCCATAACCAACGAACCTTATTATGCAGCAGAAGATCTGCATACTCACTCTCTACCTCAATTAGAAATTCTTTAAATTGGCGATGGTAAAGAGCTTTAGCTACAGTGGAGTTGATAATCGTAATCACCAATTCCATTACTTTGCAAATTTCTTCAGGAAATGTCTGTGCACATAGTGCTTCCTGATGAATAATACAATAGTAAGTAAGTATCTCATGATTAATTTTTTCTTTCAAGATAGCGACAAACCCATTTCTTGCACCTGTCATACTTTTCGCTTCGTCTGTTGAAATTGAGACAATTTTTTCTAATGGAATTTTATGTTTTTCGAAGCACTCAATTACAACATTTGCTAAATCTACTCCACGCGTTTGTCCTTTGAGTGGCAATAATCCCCAAAGTTCCTCTTTAGGGCCTGTAGTGGAGATAAATCACACAAAAAGAGAAACTTGCTCTGTGCCATTTATATCACAAGACTCGTCAACTGCTATTGATAGAGTTGAGGCCAATTTGAGATCTTCAATTTGTTGGTTGGTTATGTTTGCAGACATTTTTACTGTTTTATCGTTCACAGTTTTAGCAGACAAAGGTATCTCTCAAATTTTTTAAAAAATGTCTGCTTTATTCTTAAAATCTCGAAAAAGCTCTTCGGATGCACTTATAAAACAACTACCAGTATTTATATAGTCTCCGTCCGTGTATGGCTTTCCTCTCTGAGCAATCTCCTGACTAACTACAAAACTTGCCATATTAACATTGTTAGAAGATTGCACCCAGTGATTAAAAACAAAAGCTGACCTTTCTTGTCTCCTCTGGAGTTCCTCGACTGCTTTCTTCCTATTTGTAGTTAAAATACATTTTGGCGGGCAGCAATTCGACGGAGATAATGATACACATGTTTGCGAGCGACTATCCATGCTATTGTTGCTTTCTAAAAATGTGCCTCTTTTCTGTAGGCTTTTGTTTCAAAAATGTTTACTCGTCTCTTACAAGGCAAGTTAATAAATAATATTCCATGCCTGCACTAAACATTTCGTGGAAGAGCCGCAGCCAAGGAGTCAAAGAGCCGCATGCGGCTCGTGAGCCGCAGTTTGCTGACCACTGGGCTGTTCTATAGATTATACAACCAAGGCCCAAGGTGTATGGGGAGCTGGAGTGAGAACCCTGTCTAATTACATGTTGTGTAGCCTCCAACAACACTGTCCTGAGAGATAAAGTCTGATTCCAGTACTTTTCACAGGATATAGTCTCAAGGAAAATACATTTGTTTTCAGTAAGAAATGTAGAAAACATGAAGCTTTTGTGATCCCCAGTTCACTGATTGACCTGTGTTACCAGTGGCAGTTTAGCTTTTGTGTTATGTGAACTTACAGTATGTCTGGGCCTTCCTTGAAAAATAATGGCTTTGGAAGTTTTTGTGTTTAAGTGTGGCTACTGCTCTATATTTTACTCCAGCTTCTCTTTGCTAAAGGTCATAGTTACAAAATCAAATAATGATGTATGAGGAATGTCATACTTGGTTTATGAGCCCATTCAGCTGAATTTCTGAGCTTCTATTTTCTCAGTGATAGTAAATAGCAGAATGAGCAAATTTCATCACCATTAAATCAGATTTAGTGGCTACAGTAATGTCTGAGTCAGAGGAGTCTGTCGGAGGGAAGGAGTTTGTCCTGAGGCTTGGTTCTGAAATGTGATTTATGACCTGTCTCCATGTCTTGCCCAGCCTGCCATCCTCTCCCCCTGTGAGACAGGTTTCTCTTGCTATGTTCTGTTCTTACAAAGCCAGTTCTTTCATTTCTTACCACCTTTGTCTTCCAGAAATGGCTTGCTAAAGAGAGTATCAAATTCTGTCTGATATGCTTACATTCATATTCCAACACAATTACAATAAGGGTTTACTTCCCTTATTGGCAGAAAAAAAATAAAATAAAGAGAAAAGTAGCCAGGAGTTGGTTTATCAGTGTGGTTGGTCCTTTCCATTTGCTCTATCAAAGAGGCAGGACATTTACCTGCCAGTATGGTAGGGTGATCGTCTGCCTTGCCCTTTTTTATGTTGGCAAGGTGGGAGGCATCTACAGAGTGGATGGGCACTCATGGTTAGAGAATGGGCTCGAATGGAAAGTGCTCTATAAATATTTGTTGAGTGAATGGGAACATTATTTATAGAGCATTTTCAATGGACTAAGATCAATTCTAGACACTGAGAAGAAGGAAATTAACCCTCCAAGTCTCTGCCTGAGTATAGATTGACAATAAAAGAGGTAAGTCTGATAGTTGGTGTTTATATAATGACCACAAAGAGCCAGTGTAATTACAGGAAGTGGGCAAATCATGGATTCCTAATGTGTTTATCTCTTAAATATGATAATACACATACGTGGCTTACCTTACTTCCTAAGGCTGACATCAAGAAATAGTTAGGAAGGAAGATATTTTCAAATAGTTATCATGAAAAAAATAGCTTTTATTTAAAGATAGATAAAGAAATACCAGTGTGTTTTTTCCTCTCTTTCTTCTGAACTCTGTTTACAACTGTGTCCCATTTGGGACTGAACTGTGTCAGGCTTTTATACCATCTGAATTCAGACAGGTATCATATTGCTTACCGGTATGTAGCATTCGGTAAACATTAGTCCCAGTTGATACTTATGAATTGGCTATAGAAGGCCTCCTTCTTTTCCCCCAAGGCCAGTCAGCATTTTACTGGTATTAAGCACCATGGAAACAAGGCCATTTTCTGTATTTGGGCACATTATTTGCGTATGTTCACATTGAAGACTTGGCCCTGAGGAGTCTACACTGCAGACAGACTTAGTTATCTTGCTCAGTGCCTGAATAAAAAGTATTTTATTTCTCTTTGCAGTGGAAAATGTAACTCTAATTCATTTTAGTGAGATTATTTCTCAGAAAGTTGCATGTTACTGTTCCTTGGAAAGATCCTACAGGCAAGGAGGAAGCCAGTGTTTCCTGAAGTGACAGCCCAAAGTATAGTCACTGAGTAGCTGTGTTATCAACAGTAGATTTTGATTTGAGAAGGTCTTTGAGAAGTCATGAATATCTAAAACTATGTACTTGAACAATCTTCAAGTACTTGGAATAACAGGAATAACAGGATCATTTGAATAACATTTATTTTTCAGTGATTTGAAGACCTAGGTTTCCTCCCCATGTTTTCCAATGATATAAGTCTAGAGGAGATTGCTAATGAAAAGCAAAAATTTAAAATGAAAAATCCAAGTTTACAAAGTAATTTGTTAGCTGGAAAGATGGGTAGAAATTGAGATAGAATTAAATGGGGAAATAGAAATTATGCTTTTAAAAAATAATTCCCTGATCAGGCTGAAGAGATCCAAGATGGTAGATTAGATAAATGCTGTGCCTACTTCATCCTAGGATCACACTAAAATTACAAATAAATTATAAAACAATCAACCTAAAGAACCATCTCAAGACTTGCTGAATGTACCTCTATAAGGATATAAAGAAAAGGCCATATTGAGACCGGTAGGAGGAGTGAAGATGTGATATGGGCTGACCCCAGACCCACAGATAGTGGTTGAAGACTGAAGAGTAAGGGGCCCCCCAAGGGCTTCCCAGTCCAGGAAGAGGAGTCCACTCAACATCTGGCATTCTGCCTGTCTGTCCTAATGAGATGGAATGCAGCTGGAAATCCAGATGCCACTTAAAGGGCCTGCACACAGACTCACTGATTTGCAGACACCTGATCTCTGGTGCAGGAGAGGCAACTAGAGAGGTGCCAGAGACATATGAGGAAAGACTGAGTTGTGTGGCTTTATGGCAAGGACTGGAGGAATAGGAGTTATTCATTATCCCTGTGTGGGGCCTACCTCATGTGTAGTGTACAGGAGGGTACCATCATTTCTATGTTGACTTCCTCCCCACAACACACACACATATATAGGGCCAATCTGAGACTGCACTGGTCTGGTAAAATTGTGTGTGCTTACCACCTTGGTGACACCCTGGTTCCCTGCCCCACACAGCTAGCCCTGCATCACCCAGAGCACTCTTGGCTACTGAGCAGCCAATCCCTCCCCATAAGCTGCAGAAGCCTTTTATAGCAGTGCATGGCCTGCTGTAGACTGGAGAACTTTTAGTGGTAGGCAGTGACCCAACACCTGTACCACAGCCTCTCTTGGGCAACTCTTGGGGACCTGCCGGCCTAAGGAAAGTGGTGGCTTGAAGCAGTGTTCTTGGGGCATTTTGTGAACATATCTTAACAAATAAAAGTCATATATGAGTACAACAAGCCAATAGTTATTATACTCAGTGATGAAAAGCTAAAAAAAAGCATTCTTCTTAAAATCAGGAACAAGACAAGGATGCCCATTTTCACTGCTTTTCTTCAAATAGTACTGGAAGTCCTGGCCACAGCAATCAGACAAGTAAAGGCAATAAAAGGCATTCACGTGGGAAAGGAAGGAGTAAAACTGTCATTATTTGCAGGTGATGTGATACTATATGTAGAGAACCCCAGAGAGTATACCAAAAGATTGATAAACAAATTTAGTAAAGTAGCAAAATAAAAAAATTAATATTCAGAAATTGGTTGCATTTTAATTCACCAATAATGACTATTAGAAAGAGAAATTAAGAAAACAATCTCATTTATGATTGCATCAAAAAATAAAATTATAGGAGTAAATTCAACCAAGGAAGTAAAAGATCTTTATGTAAAAAATTATAAGACATTAAAGAGGGAAATTAAAGAAGATGCAAATTAATTGAAGCATATATTATGCTCATGGAGAAGAAGAATTAATATAGTTAAAATGTCCATACTACCCAAAGCAATCCTTACCAAAATACCAATAGCATTTTTCACAGAACTAGAACAAATAATCCTAAAATTAATATTGGAACCATAAAAGACTTCTAATAGCCACAACAATCTTGAGAAAGAAAAAAGCTGGAGGTATTAATATCATGCTACCTGATTAGACAACAAGGCCATAATAATCAAAACAGTATGGTAATGGCATAAAAACAAACACATTAATCAATGGAACAGAATGGAGAGCCCAGAAATAAAACCATGCCTATATGATTATTTAATTTATGACAGGAAACAAGAATTTACACTGGTATAAAGACAGTCTCTTCAATAAATGGTGCTGGAAGAAATGGACAGATACATGCCAAAATATGAAAGTGTCCCAGCTACTTATACCATACACAAGAATAAACTCAAAATGGATTAAAGACTCAAATGTAAGACCCCAAACCATGAAACTCCTAAAAAAATATATAAGAAATAAACTCTCACAGACAGTGCCCGTAGTAGTACTTTTACTGATACATTTCTTTGGGCAAGATAAACAAAAGAAAAAATAAACAAATGGGACTATATCAAACTAAAAAGTTTTTTCAGAACAAAGGAAACCATCAAAATGAAAAGGCATCCTACTGAATGGGATAAGATATTTTCCAATGATTTGTCTGATAAGGAGTTAACACTCAAAACTTATAAAGAAAATTCATACAATTCAACACACACACATACACACACACACAAACCAAAAAATTTAATGAACAAATGGGCAGAGGGCCTGAACAGACATTTGTCCAAAGAGGGCATACATATGGCCAATAGACATATGAAAAGATGCTCAGTGTCACTAATCATCAGTGAAATGCAAGTACAGGTAACCCCTGTATAACACAGCACTTCTATGACAGGGTTTCACTCTTAACATGGTTCGAGAATTGGGGAAAACTCATACAACATGGCATCCTAGAACATGGTTTCACTCTAACATGGTTTGAGAATTAGAGAAATCCCCGAACAACACAGAGCATAATAAGAGCTTTTAAGAGCAAAAAAATACTTCATTCAAAATTAGGAAAATCCCCGAATAACATGGACGGTGACAAATCTATAAGTCATGGAAGCATGGAAACTTTACAATTTTGGACTGTATTAATTTCAGATTCATCCATCAAAGAGAAAAAAAACCCACAATGATACTATGTGCTTGGTGGAAGAATATATGACCTGAGTCAATTCAAAGTGAAAATCTAATTGAGCCAGCAGAAAACAGAATGGATGTGATAGAACTTGGCTGCGTCTCTAGGAGGGGGAGGCTTTGACGATATGACAGTCGAAGATATCCAAGAACTACTGGTGGAAGAAGAAACCAATGAAGCAATTTGGTGGAAATGACATCTGGAATATGCCAAGTTAATTCAGGGGATGATAGCATGGGTGAAAACGAAGAAGTTAAACACTTCTCTAAACAGCCTAAAGAAAGGCCTAGACTTAGCTGAACAGTTGGAACTGTATTTCCTAAATGAAGATCCTTCCACTGGAAGAAGCATACAGTTTGAGAGAGAATTTCACAAGTGCTTGGCGCCATGTAACAAAATGTATAAAGATCTCTCAGTTACAAAGCAAGCAATCTAAAATAACAATTTTTTTGCAAAAAGTAAGGATAGAAGTCAAGAGAATGCTGAAGAAAGTTCAGAGATGAAGATACCTTGTCAAAAAGTAAGTACCCTTAGTTAATGGTGCTTAGTAGTGATGATGAAGAAAACATTTTATACACATTAATATGTTATACTTTTGGTGAAAATTGCTTTAATAAAGATATTTCTCTCAATTATAAAAATATAACAGTATGTTTTTTTTTAATTTTTGGAATTGAATCTCCTCTTTTGTACTAGTTCTTTGTTTTGTCTGATACAGATTCATACAACATGGCATTTTTTAGGATCCTAACAACTGTGTCATACAGAGTTTGCCTTTAAAAACTACAATGAAATACCACCTCACTTCTGTCAGATGGCAATCAATAAATCAACAAACAAGTGTTGGCAAGGATACAGAGCAAAGGTTAACCTTGTGTACTTTTGGTTGGATTGCAAATTGGTGCAGCCACTATGGAAAACAGTTTGGAGGTTCCTCCAAAAATTAAAAATAGAACTACCTCATGACTCAGCAATTCTACTTCTAGGCATTTATCCAAAGAAATCCAATTTGGAAAAATATGTGCACTCCTATGTGTACTGTAGTGCTATTCACAATAGCCAACATATGTTAACAACTGAAATGCCCATCAATAGACAATTGGATAAAGACATCGTGGTACATTTATACAATGGAGTATTACTCTGTCATAAAAAAGAATGAAATTTGACCATTAACAACAGCATGGGCTGAACTGGGGTGTGCCCCCAGCTCAGTTCTTGCCGGGACCTATGTGGGAGGCTCCCGGCACAGTACCTGCCCTGCGCAGCCCTGTGCCCACCTGTGGAGTGAAACTATATGGAAAACTAATGCTGTCAACTATGGAGACTGCTCTGGGCCCTCCCCCTTCTCTCTGTCTCTCTCTGTCTCTGTTTCTGTCAAAAATCAATAAAATAAATCTTAAAAAAAAACCAAAAAACCAAAAAACAGCATGGATTAACCTAGAGGATATTATACTAAGTGAAATAAGTCAGACTGTGAAAGACAAATACCATATGATTGTACTTACATGTAGGATCTAAAGAAAAGAATAAACCAAACAGAAATAGCCTCATAGATACAGAGAACAAACTGATGGTTGCTAGATAGACGGGGGCCTGGGGGGATGGGCGAGAAAGGTGAAGGGGTTAGGAAGTACGAATTGGTAGTCACGAAATAGTCACGGGGATGGGGAGTATAGTCAATATAGTGTTGTGAAAACTATGTATGGTGTCTGGGGAGCACTTCATAAATTATATAAATGCCTAACCACTGTGCTGTATACTTGAATCTACTATAAAATAATATTGAATGTCAACTCTTATTAAAAAAAAATATATATAGTCATGGGATGTAAAGTACAGCGTAGAGATACAGTCAATGGTGTTGTAATAGCCATGTACTATATCAGATGGGTAATAAACTTGGGGTTATCACTTTGTGAAGTGTGTAAATGTCTAATCAGTGTGTTGTTTTATACACCTGAAACTAATAATAATAATAAAAATAAAAATTCCCTTATCATAATATGGGAAAGCACTGGTTGAAGAGCAACTGTTCCATGTGTTGGGAATCGGTATATCTGCGAACTCGTTGAATTTGATCAAGCCACTTGTGTCAGGTGTTAAACAACACTGTGCTCTTAATTTACGTAGTTAAATAGAGTTGAAGTCAAGGGTCTGGATACCTTTATTCTGCTCTGGGCAGACACTATGGGAATGTGGGGGGTTCTATTTGGTCACCTGAAAATGTCTAAAGAGTGTGTGAGTGGGGTCATACAGCACTGGACAGGAGAACCTGGGAGACAAAGGGCTTCATGAGCAGGTGGAGGGTATTGAGGAATTTGAAGGGCTTTCGTTAAATGACAAATTAGATTTATTCAGGGCAGCCTTAAAAGGCTGAGCTAGGGCCAAGGGATGGAATTTGAATAGCTACAAATCTTGGTCCAATTTTAGGAAGACTTTCTTTTTCTACTAAAGTGATACAAAGAGGCATCCCTGTGAGGTAGTGACTCTCAGTAGTGTGATATTTAACCAGAGGAGGCTGCTGTGTACATGTGAGATTTCTGTACCCTCTGACCTTCAAGGATTCCTTCAACCTTGAGGTTTATGGCCTTCGCAGAGTGGATAGAGAGGGGAGTGAGCTTGGAAATTTACCTGGATCCAATTCTTCATTAGCAGTTTCTCCTTTGGTTGCAGCATTAGGCGTGTGGGGATCCCCAGACCCAGCTCTAGCTTTGGGGCACACGTCGAGTCCCCCTGACCCTCTAAGGAATACATGAGTTGCCTTGGCGTGGTTTCCAGACCCCACCCCGCGTGGCTGTGGGTCAACTGCCAGGCAACCTCTGCCCCTGTAGAGAAAATTCACTCATTCCTTTCTCCTTTGCTGCCCTGCTCTTCCTCCCCACAGGCAACCTTTCTAGAAAGCTGTTCCTGCTGGCCTGAGCAATGTACCACCAAGCAGAGATGATAAATGCCGTTTACATTCTCATGCTTGTGGCTTAATTTCCCCAGTCAGAGCTGTGCTAGAAGAAACATTCCCTCTCATTTCCTTTGTCTAATGCCTCAGATATCCCCATGGTACCTAGAATGGAGATTTTAACAGCGTAGGAAATGAGTGGGTTAACTCATTTTAGTCATTTTTAGAAAATGATTTCAAACAAAGATATCTGGTGGTAAATATACCCACTGAATGTTTCGCGGGGTCCCGGGTGGGTGACTCTTCTCATTGATACTTGTGACAGTTACATGAAGCAGATCGTGCCTGCTGTTTCTCAGATGATTGTGTGGTAGCTGAGAAAGGTGAAGTGCAGCTGCCAGGGGAAGCTAACCCAGGCCATTCTGTTGAGACAGTTCACGTTTTCCTTGACTTCAGACTGCTGCCTTTGGTCTGCAAAATGCCTGGATTTCATCACCAAACATGCCGCATACTCAAGCCTCCATCTCCCCCAGCACTGCCTGGACGCTTAAGTCCTTCGAGTTGTGAAGATGGCACCTGTATGGGTGTTGAGTCACTTTGCTGCGTTATTTACCATGGCTGCCTCTTCAGTGCTATCCCAGCCTCCAAGCAGTGGAGTGTTTCTGGCCCTTGGATTCTTGGGAGTTTGGTGTTGGGAGGGGCTCTTTCTTTCATCATAAACTTAGGGCAAGTGGTTGGTAGGGTATCACTGAATGGTTGTTTTGCCCTCCTGAAAGCTTTAAGGAGATAAGATAAAATCCTGCAGAAGAAACAGACAGGAGCCAACCCAGGCAGGGGTCACCAGAGACGGCGGGGTGAAATTCAGGCTGGGTTTGTGATCTGGTTCCCATATGGTCTCTGCATCATGGCTTTGGGAAGAAACAAAGCCCCCGTGAGGCCTCTGCCTGAGATGGGGACTTTCTATTTCCATTCCGATGCCTCTCTTGAGCTTTGTCACCCTCTGAAGCCCTTTCGTTGACCCTTTGAACAGAGGGGAACTATGCAAACACGCTTGTAAAGGGCCTTGCAGAGCTTGAGAAGAGTCTGACCTCTGGCCCGCTGCTGGCCTACAGAGGCCTACCTCCCCTTTAGGGGCCTCTCAGATCACTATAGAGGTCATGGCCGTGGTCCCACTAGTGGCCTGCCCCAACCAGACAGAGGGAGGTTGGCCTTGGTTTCCCCTTATTCTGTCCTGTGTTAGTTTTTCTTTTAAATTATTAATTAATAGATTAAAATCAAACCGTGAACAGCGAAAATAGGAAAATGGTTAGTTGCAAAGTCCAGGTTCAGCTGGACCAGGTGTTGGAACAAAATTGAAAGGAGCCTACAGCCCACTCTGTTCTTCTGGCTGTATTTCTCCTTTGCCTGCTCCACTTTAGACAAGTGGGCATTTCCTGGAGTTGACTGCCACAGACTCTGATAGAGCGGATTTGGGTCACATGCCAACCCCTAAGCCAATCATACTTGGCAGGCCATGCCTCCTAATAAGCCTGGGAGTAGAGGGTGGGCTCATATGCAGAGGGAAGAGGTGAGGGACAGTGGGCCCCTGGCGTAGTCCATCTACATGCCACCACGTCCATTCAGCACCTAGCGTGGAGAAAAATGGGGTGCTCTCACTACTCCCCAACCCTGCCTTGGGACTGCGCAGAGGGTGGCCCACCTTCCCTCCAGACTCACTTTGGGTTCACAGAGTTGAAGTCTGCTGCCCAGGCCCTACCTGGCAAGAGCCTTGCTTAGTGCCATTAGCCTCTGTTGATTCAGGAAATTGGGGCCTTGCTTGTTGTCCCCGCGGTCTTACTGATGAAATCTTTATTTCAGAGGTGGACATTTTTAGGAGTCTCAGAAATAACTACGACCTAGGCTTTGATGTTTGCAGTCTTTAACACTGCTCTAACTGGATATAAGGGCAGTCATTTTACTTCAGCAGCGTGACAGTGGATCTTTGTCAATATCAAGACCATTTAATAACATTGTTTTCTGGAAAGAACTTACCATGCAATGAGTATTTGATTGTCTGCTATCCTCCAGGCACTGACTGGAGTTTGCAGAATTATTCCGCTCCAAATTTTTCTGCAGTTTGGGCCTCCTCTATTTTTGATGGCTTTCTCTTCTCTGTGCCACAGGGAACTTTTGGAGACTACATGCCGCCTGGCCAACACACTGAAGAGGCATGGAGTCTGTCGAGGGGACCGTGTGGCCATCTACATGCCTGTATCCCCACTGGCTGTGGCTGCAATGCTGGCCTGTGCCAGGATTGGAGCTATCCACACGGTTATCTTTGCTGGCTTCAGTGCAGAGTCCTTGGCTGGAAGAATCAATGATGGTGAGCATGTGGGCAGGGGGAGAGAGGAAGGGACCCAGAGTCCCCTGTTCCTTAGGGCTTGGCCATCAGAAACTTGGAATCAGACATTAATAAAAGTGACACAGACAAATGCCAGACACTTCCAGGGGCAAGCACATTGCAGAATGAGCATTTGTTCTACAAGCTGAGCTTTGAACATGTTGGATTTACCCAGGTGAAGAAGGGAGGGAAGATTCCGGGTGAAGGAAATAGCATGGGTATTGGCCGAGTGGTGAGAGCACAGTGTATGTGTGAGGGCCTGAAGGAGGCTGGCATAGCTCCACTGGAGGAGGGAAGAAACACATAGGGTAAGGTGAGGCTGGGAATGTGCAGAGAAAGTCCCACATGTCGATAGCTGGAAGCCTTTGTCGTGAAGAATGATGGGGACCATCTCCAGAGGCCTCAAGTCAGGTGTGGGAGCTTGCGATGTATCTTTAAGGTTTTCTCTCTGCAGGTGGCTGAGCATTTTCTGGACAGTGTGCAGAACAATGTCTTTTCTTCCTTTTTTTACTGTTAAAGGGCCCAGTGTTTGGATGGTGCCCCATATCTGTGCAGTCTGAACCCTGCTCCAGTGAGATTCTAGAGAATTCCTTGAGCTGGCCCCCAAGGACGGTGCCAAGCGCTAGGGGCCATCAGGAGTTCCCTGTGTCTCAGAAAATACTTGCCTATGGGTAGTAAACAGAACTAAAGGTTGGAATTTTCAGACCACTGCTGACCACCCTCTTTAGAAAAGGCTGGTAAGCTTTTCCACTCCCTTTACACATCTCTCCCTCCACGCCAAGGTTTAGTGCTGCCCTTTTCTCTTTCTGTCTCTAAACTCTGTAGCACTTAACTATGTGCAAGGCATTGTTCTAAGCACTTTGCAGAGGTCATCTTCTTTAATTAAGTTAGTCCTCATAAATATTGTATGACCTAGTAGTCTTATGATTTCTCCCTTTTTTATTATCATTATAACCATTTTTTAAAAAAGATTTATTTTATTATTTATTTATTTTTTTTGACACAGGGAGATATACAGAAACAGAGACACAGAGAACAGGGAGGGCCCAGAACAGTCTCCATAGTTGCACATCATTTGTTTTTCCACACAGTTTCATTCCACAGGTGGGAGTGGGGCTGCACAGGGCAAGAACTGTGCCGGGGTCTTCACCCTGGTAAGAACTGAACTGGGGGCACTCCCCAGTTCAGCATATGGGTCCACACGGGCTGGGACCAGGGCCGGGATTTGATCCTCGGTCCCCGGGGCTGCAAAGTGAGGGCTTAACCCACTGAGCCATCCTGGCTTCCCCAATTGTTTTTGATAGAGATAGAGAGAGACAGAGAGAAGGGGGAGGACCCAGAGCAGTCTCCATAGTTGTACATCATCAGTTTTTTTGACATGGTTTTCTTCCACACATGTGGGTGGGGGCTGCACAGGGCGGGAACTAGGCCAGTGGCCTCCTGCATGGGAAGCACACCCCAGTTCAGCATATGGGTCTGCATGGGCCGGGCTGGGATTTGATCCTTGGTCCCCGGGGCTGCAAAGCAAGCACTTAACCTGCTGAGCCATCCCAGCTTCCCCTGTAACTATTTTAAAGTATGTAATTTCATGGTATTAAGTACATTCACAGTATTGTGCAACCATCATTGCGATCTATCCTAGAACTTTTTCATCTCCTCAAATGGACTCCTCACAACCATTAAGCAGGCATTCCCCATTTCCCCCTCCACCCAGCTTCTGGCAACTGCTAATTTGTTTTCTCTATATATAATTTGTTTATTCTGAGTATTTTGTATAGATGGACTCACACAATATGTGGCCTTTGTGTTTGGCCTCTTTCACTAAGCCTGTTTTCAAGGTTTTTATCCACGTGGCAGCGCGTATCAGTACTTCAGTTTTTACAGCTAAAAAATATTTCTCTGTATGGATATACCACATTTTATTTGTGGACCTCTGAGTTGTTTACATGTTTGGGCTATACTGAATAGAGTTGCTATGAGCATTTGTGTACAAGAACACCTGCCTTCGGTTTTCTTGGGGTGGGGTTATATATCTCGGTGTGGAATTGCTGGCTCAAATGTAATTCTATGTTTAAGATAACGAGGAACTGCAAAACTGCTTTCTAAAGGAGCTGCTGTTTCACATTTTGACCAGCAAAATATGAGTGTTCCAATTTCTCCAAATTTTTATAAACATTAGTTATTTTCCTTTGAAAAAAAATTATAACCATTTTGAGTATGATGTGGTATTTCATTGTGGGTTTTATTTGCATTTTCATAATGACTAATATTATTGAGCATCTCCCCATGTGCTTGTTGTCCATTTGTATGTCTTATTTGAAGAAATGTCTACTTAAGTCCTTAGCTCATTAGATAAATTGGTTGTTTATCTTTTTGTTGTTGTCAGAGTTCTCTACGTATTTTGGACACTACACTTTTTTTGTTTTTTAAGATTTATTTTATTGATTTTTAACAGAGAGAAACAGAGACAGAGAGACAGAGAGAAGGGGGAGGGCCCAGAGCAGTCTCCATAGTTGACATTAGTTTTCCATATAGTTTCACTCCACAGGTGGGCACAGGGCTGCGCAGGGCAGGAACTGGGCCTGGAGCCTCCCACATAGGTCCCGGCAAGAACTGAACTGGGGGCACACCCCAGTTCAGCACGTGGGTCTGCATGGACCGGGACTGGGATTTGATCCTCAATCCTCGGGGCTTCAAAGCAAGCGCTTAACCCACTGAGCCATCCCAGCTTTCCCTACAGTACACTTTTATAGACATATAATTTGCAATTATTTTCTTCACCATTATGTGTGGTGTCTTTTCACCTGTTTGATAGTGTCCTTTGATGCACGAAAGTCTTAAATTGTGATGAAGTCCAATTTATGTATTTTTTTTGGTTTGTGCTTTTGGTGTATTTTTAAAGAATCTATTGCCAAATCCAGTGTCATAAACATTTGCTCCTGTATTTTCTTCTGAGAGATGTATAGTTTTAACTTTTACACTTAGATCTTTGACCCATTTTGACTTATTTTTTGTTTATAATGTCAAGTAGTGGTCTAACTTCATTCTTTGGCTTGTGGGTATCCAGTGATAACACCACCATTTGTTGAAGAGACCGTATTTTTTCTCCACTGAAGTCTTGGCACCCTTGTCAAAGTTAATTTGAGCATATTTGTGAGAGCTTATTTCTGAGTTTTCTGTCCTATTCTGTTGATCTTTATGTCTCTTCTTATGCTAGTAGCAAACTGTTTTGATACTGTAGCTTGTACTGAATTTTGAAATTGAGTAGTTTGAGTCTTCCAACTGTTTTCCTTTTTTAAGATTGCTTTGGCTATTATGAGTCTCTAACATTTTCGTAAGCATTTTAAGATCAGTGTTTTCATTTCTGTAAAAAAAAAAAAACTCTTGGGATTTTGCCACGGAGTACATTGAATCTGTAAAACAGTTTGTAGAGTATTGCCATATTGACAATATTAAGTCTTCCAATCCATGAACATGGGATGTCTTTCCATTTATTTATGTGCTTTTTAATTTCAGCAATTTTTGTAGTTTTCAGCGTACAAGTCTTATATCTTCTCAGTTAAATTTATTCCGAAGTATTTTATTCTTTGGAAACTTTTATAAATAGAATTGTTTTCTTAGTTTTTTTTTGTGGATTGTTCATTGCTATTGTGTAGAAATATAACTAATTTTTGCATGTTGATCTTGTATCCTGCCAATGTGCAGAATTTCTTTATTAGCTTTAGTAACTTTTTGTGGATTCCATCAGATTTTCTATATATAAGATAATGTCATCTGTGAACATAAATAGTTTATTTCCTTTATGATTTGGATTCTCCTTTCTCTCTCTCACTTTCTTCCTTCTTTTCCTAATTGCTCTCCTTAGAATTTCTGTAACAGGGGAGGCCGGGATGGCTCAGTGGGTTGGGCGCTCACTTTGCAGCGCTGGGGGCCGGGGATCGGGTCCCGGCCCCGGCCCGTGCGGAACCATATGCTGAACTGGGAGCTCCCCCAGTTCAGTTCTCTCTCTGTCTCTGTATCTCTCTCTCTGTCAAAAAAACAATAAAAATAAATAAATAAATATTTAAAGAATTTCTGTAACAATGTTGAATGGCAGTAGTGAAGGTGTGTGTCCTTGTTTTGCTCTTGATCTTAGGAGTGAAAATTTTCAGTCTTTCGCTATTGGATATATAATGTTACCTGTTGGTTTTCACAATAACCTTTAACAGATTGAGGAAGTTCCCTTTACTCCTATTTTATTAACTGTTTTTATCATGAAAGGGTGTTGGATTTTGTTAAGTGCTCTTTCTGCATCCATTGAGATGTGGTGTTTATCCTTCATTCTATTAATGTGGTGTATTACATTGATTGATTTTCATATGTTGAGTGGTCCTTGCATTCTGGGAATAAATCCTGCTTTGTTAGCATTTTGTATTGATTATATCAGAGTTCATAAGGGATATTGGTCTATGGTTTTCATGTGATGTGTTTGTCTGGCTTTGGTATCAGGGTAATATTAGCCACATAGAATGATTTAGGAAGTGTTTTCTACTCTGCAAGTTTTTGGAGGTTTGAGGATTAATGTTAATTTGTATTTAAATGTTTGGTAGAATCCACCACTGATGCTATCTGGTCTTGGATTTTTTTATTGGAAATTTACCATGCAGTTTTTAAAGACAAGGAAAATGAGGCACATATAGTTCAAGTGACTTGCTCAAGGTCACATTGTTAGTGACAGAGCCAGGGTTTGAACGCAGGCATTCTGCCACCAGAGTTCATGCTTTTATCATGATACCAGGTCGTTCCTTTTCTTTGTTGCTGATTTGCAACAAGTATTTCTGTTAAGATTCTTGGAAACAAGCAACAGTAGTTAACTCTGGTGACTTATCATATGGGGATTTAGAAGCTGGGTGTTGGAGTAGTGCCTGAACCGCAGGAATCCTAAACAACCAGACCATGGGAGGGCAGGGTCTGAGGCTTTGAGAGCCTCAGTAGGGGACACTCCCTGCAACTTTTCTCTAGAACTTTGCCATACCAGGGCTTTTCTCCAACACGTTTCAGTCTCTGTGTCCAGTTATTCAGATGTCAGTTTCCTGGGGGCATCTGTGTCCTCTTGAGTCAATGAGTGAATGCTTTTTGTTGCTGTGTGATTATTGGTAAGTACTTCAAAACTTAGTGCTTAAAATAGTGGCTTAAAGTGATAAATATTATTATTGTATTTCATCATTCTATGGGGCAAGAATGAGATGATCACAGTGATAATATCTTTCCCTGTTCCATGATGGCTGGAATATCAGCTAAGTTGGCTTGAATGGTGGGAGGCTGGTTGGGCATTGCTTTCTCTTTGGGTGGGCTTCCCATATGACTGATTTGTGCTTCCTTATAGTGTCACAGCCTCGGGTAGCCAGACTTGTTCCATGGTGGTGCATGGCTCCAGGAGGAAGGAAGTGGAAATTGCTAGTTGTCCTAAAGGCCAGGATGAAAATATACTTAGTGTCATTTTTGCTATACTCCAATGTTCAAACCAGCCAGTGGCTATTCCAAATTAAAGGAAATTAGATGTAGATCCCACTTCTCCACTAGTAGTAGTAGGAGACCAGAATTTACAGCTGTCTTTAATCTGCTCCTGGGAAGGTGGGAGTATGAGCGGGGCCACCAGGGTCTCATCTTAAGCTTAGGTGGCCACCTTAGGTAGCACGTACTATTTGAGAGTTCTAGTCCCCTAGCCTGGCCTCCAGGCTTTTGACCACTTCTCTTCCCTTTATTTTCTCTCTTGTTTTAGGCGGTATGAGGAGTGAAGAGAGAGGGAGGTCTGGTGGGGAGTGTGGCTGTCAGAATGACTCTGAGGGATGCTGTGGGGTCAGAATAATGGGCTGCACAGATGTCCACTCCCTAGTCTTCCAGAAACTGACTGTGTTACCTAACATGGCAAAAGGGCTTTGCAGGTGTGATGTTCTATAAAATGGAGAGAGTATCCAGATGGGCCCCATCTATTCACATAAGCCCTTAAAAGCAGAGAACTTCCTCTGGTTGGAGGGAGAAGAAAGGGAGGTCCGAAAGGTTCCAAGGTTGAGAAGGACTTGACCTGCCTTTGTGCACGGGTCATGCACCAGGGGATGTAGTGGTGCGAGAAGCTGAGAACAACCACTGGCTAACAGTCAGCAAGGATATGGGAACCTCAGTCCTACAGTCACACAGAACTGAGTTCTGCCAACACCCTGAGTGAGCCTGAAAGCAACTTCTCCCCAAGAGCCTCCAGAAAAAGGCCCAGACCCCTGACACCTGATTTTGGCCATGAGACTGTTAGGACAGAACACTGCTAAGCTTGCCTGGACTGCAGAACTGTGAGCTAAAAAATAGGTGTTCTAGGCCCCTAAATTTATGGTAATTGACTATGGAAACCATAGAAAACTAATACAGATGCTGATACCTGCTCAAAAACAAGGGAGGTAAATTAAGTCCTCCCAGACAAAGCATCTGGCTAATCCTGCCTGTGCCCTGAGGCCTGCACACACCCAGAATCTGTTGCCCAGTTACAGGGATCAATACCTACTCCAACATACCTCCCAGGGTCCAGACCTGGGTATACAGGTTCCTGCCCTCGAGAACTACCTGAATGGAGGCTTGGACAAATGGGCGCCAGGAGTGAGATGTGTGCCATGGACAGTTAGTGAGGAGCTAAAACCTCCGTATAGTGATTCCAGCATATTGGACTGGTTGGGCTGATGTTTTCTTCTGGGAGGGAGTGAGGCTGGAAAAAGGAATCAAACTGGAACAGCTTCCACAGTGGGTGACCAGAGCTTAGTGCCCAAGGGAATGCTACAAGGTGGTGGAAACCACATGTGTCAGAATGACCCACAACCCAGAGGCGAGAGAGTTGGGGTATTTATAGTCTAGTTTTTGAGAGTCATTGGTTGGGGGCTGCTGGAATTGGGGTAATTCCCCAGCACTTCTGCCCATGGCTCCCAGAGAGGCCCTTGGTATTAAGTGATTAAAAGGTTCAAGTGATATGCCTGGAGCTGCATTAGTCAGTACTAATTCAGTAGGGTTTTTATTCTAGGCTCTTCCATAGGGAACCACATAAAATCCCACTGTGGCCTGGATCCTCCCAGATCATCCACGTTGGGGCACAGTGTGGAGGGTCATTCCTTTGCCGGTGGTCCTGAGGCATAGTTGGTGCCCTGATTCCCTGCTCTGGGCCTCCCACTAGGTTAACTATGGAAGCTCAGAAGATCAACTCGACATTGCCCCAGACTGGCTGAGCCTTGCTGATTCATTGAAGAGCGTATATGAGGCCTAGAAGGCCCTCCCCTGTAGGTGAGGGTGGGGTCCTGCAGCTCCTGGCATCTACCCAGGGTGTGGTCTTTGTCCTCTGGCAGTTTGGCCCTGGATAGTGCAGGGGCTGCATTGGACACAATGGGGCTGGCCTCTGACTGCCCAGCTTTTTTGGTTTCTGCCCCATGGTGCCTATGCCTGGGGGTGAGGTGATGGCCTCTACCTGGGAAAACCTCTGGGGCAGGTGGGAAGGGATGGTGGAAGGCTGGAAGAGTTTCCCCTCAAAGTAACTTATTTCCAGTTACTTCCTGCTCCCCAGAGCTAGGAAAAGGACTGGTGTTTCAGCACTCAGCACAAAGGTTGCAAAGCAGGAACGCCCCTCACTTTTTTGTTGACTCTTTTACTCAAGATTGGACTTTCTCTATCTATGTCTTAGGCCTGGAATGTGTGGCTGCCAGTCTGGGCTGTGTGGGTTAAAGTCGGGAGGGAACTGCACTGATCAGAAATGTCTGTTGTCTCTGATAGCCAAGTGCAAGGTGGTTATCACCTTCAACCAAGGACTCCGGGGAGGGCGCGTGGTGGAGCTGAAGAAGATAGTGGACAGCGCTGTGAAACACTGTCCAACAATCCAGCGTGTCCTGGTGGCTCACAGGACGGACAACAAGGTTCACATGGGAGATCTGGATGTCTCCCTTGAGCAGGTGGGTTTACCCACTTTGTCCAGGTTGAGGAGGAGGAGTTATTTGGCTAACTAGGTCAGAGTCTTGTTGGGTTGTGGTTCTGAATCAGGGTCCCCATGAGGTGTCCAGGTTTTCCCTGTGGTATTTGATGGGCTTACATCCTAGTTGAGAAGATGGACTTCAAATACCACATACATAGTGACACAGTTTATGTAACAGAAGTGATCGGACTCATTCTTTTATTTTGTGTCCTCTCTGCATCTGGCATTCAACTAGGGCAGGCTAGAGAAGGCAAGCTCTGATCCGGTCTGCCAGGTCTCACAGCAGCTGGGGAGAGGTTCTCAGGGACGCCAAATAGAGGGGAGAGGCTCACTGCCCTGGATGGGGCTGTTTTTGTCTTCACCTTATAGGAAATGGCCAAGGAGGACCCTGTGTGTGCCCCAGAGAGCATGGGCAGTGAAGACATGCTCTTCATGCTATACACGTCCGGAAGCACCGGGACACCCAAGGGTCTTGTGCACACGCAGGCGGGCTACCTGCTGTATGCTGCTCTGACACACAAGGTATGGCCTTGGTGAGGGCTGGAGAGTGTGTGGTGCTCACCTCCCTTGTGGGGCGGGGCCACAGGCCAGGCAGGGCTGAGTTTGGAGCTAGTACTCCTGCTGTAAAGCAGTGCTTATGAGTGTGAAGTGCTCCCGCTCTCCCAGTGCGCTCATGAGCAGGGCTGCTGTGAGTCATGGCACTAGCCCAGTGGAATGGTAGGCAGGGGGCTGTGTTCCTGTCTTTGCTGTACAGAGTCCAGGTCCTAAGCCTGAGTCTCGTTGCTGGCCTTTAGACCTTTGCACCTGTGTTTGTGTTGTCCATTGGCTCAAAGGCCTGCAGGAAGCGGACCTTCACCAGCTCTGCTGTGTTCACAGGCAGGGCCTCATTCTGATGCTCAGGTACTAGACACGTAGGGGCCTTTCTGGGCCCCTTCCTCCATAATAAAACAATAAAGCCATACTAACGGTTATATTTTCCAACCATGTTGGTATAAGGATGACTACTATACTACTATTCTACATTAAAACATTTTCCTGTGCTTAAGAGATCATTATTTTCTGATTTTAAAAGAAAGTAAAACATTTTCATGAGCCCCTAAAGGTATTATAACCTCTTGGTCCTGCTCACTGGAACCATGTTTTAAAAGCAAAATTAAAAAAAAGATTTATTTTATAAAGAAATTTAGTACATGGAAATTATATTCCAGTGGGCTATCATTTAGGGATTATAAAGCAAACACTATGACATGTTTTTTATTGCAATCAATGAGTTTAGAAATCAGTACTCATTTCAGTGTGTGGCGGGGGAGGTTGCAGTTGATTGTGGCACCCTTGTTCACCTTGGGAAGTGGCTGACACTTTCCAGGTGGGATTGGACTTCGATAGGCCACCTGTGGACAGATTCTTTGTTGCAGATGGCAGAGCCCAGCTCTAGCAGGTGCCAGCAGTGAAGGAAACTGTCTGGCTAGCTGACTGGAAAGCCCAGGCCCAGGCAAGCAGGGCTCGGACTGGGTAGTGGTATCTTTCCTGCCGCACTCCCTTCTTTGCCTACCAGGTTCCCAACCAGGCTTGGATCCCTCAACTTGGCTGCCCAGGGGCCAGGGAGAGCCTCAGTGATCCCAGTCACTGGTCAGGGGTGAGGGTGGGGGTGGAATATGCTGAGGGGCCAGGCTGGGTCATGTGGGAGGAGAACCTCGTGGAACAAGAGTGGATGTGGAGCGGGTGCCACACAGCATGCACATACTCATGGCCTCCAGTGGACATGTCCAGTCCCTCTAGTGGCCACTCAGACATAGCACTAAGGATGTTGAAAGTGAGGCAAACAGACAGCTGTGGTACAGATCCAGGTTGAGCAGACAGTATATTATACTTGTATAATACAAGTCCATATTAAAACAGGCTGCTGGATGACATTGAGCATGTCACAGAACTTTCTAGACCTCAGTGTTCTCATCTGAAAAATCCCAACCTTCCTTAGTTCTTGATGGAGATGTTGCGAAGATTGCTACATCCATATAAGTAAAAATACTTTGCAAAGTATAAACCCTGGGGCCAAATACCAAGAAAGATGCAGAATGAATCAAATTGTTTCCATCAATTTATAATAAAATTAACATTAGGGGCCTGTAAATGTGAGAGATTCCTCATTTTTGTGTGTTTCCAAAGTGTTACCAGGACACTGTCTACATGAACCAAAGAATTAGGGATATAGGGATGGGAAACCGTCTTTTGAACTTTTTTCCAATACATTGAGATATTTTTTGAAGCATTAGGAATAGAAACTTTCAGCCATCTGTAGATAAAAGAGTGTGTGTGCACATGCAGGGGATATTAGGGCCGTTGGTTTCTTCAGGGAAGAGGACAGTTTACTGAAGGAATAATGGGGTCTGAGCTGGTCTGGAAGGCATGCGGTGGGCTCAGCACACTGGCTACCTGCTGGGCTCTTTGGAGAATGGCCTACCCCACGTACCTACTGTCCTGCAGGTGGAGATCTGTGCAGCCCTGTGCAAGACTTGACAGTTTGGATTTGAGCTGTATTAAAAATACTTTCAGTCCCCAAATGATGTGAAGTGTTGGCATGTGGGCACCCTGAATCACCAGGGCAGGGAAAGTGCAGCCTTCCTTGAAAGTATCCTCCCTCCCTCACATACAACTCTACGGGGCTCCAGCCTTGTTCAGACCACCACTGTGCTGCCTGGAAACTCCTGGAGAACCTCAGCGCTTGTCTTTGGCAGCAGACAACTGGAACCATTTGCCCCCCAATAAAAAAAAATGTTTTTATTGTAAAATAGAACACAGATACAGAAAACCACTCAAGTCCAATATGTGGCCTCATGAATTATTATAAGGCAGACTCACTTCATTCAGGAAATGGAACATTGCCAGCCTCATAGAAACTCCTTAGCCCACCTGCCCTCAGTCCCCTCCCCACAGCCTGACTTCTGCAACATCATTGCCTTGCATTTTCCTTTCTCTAGTTGTTACCTGCATGTGCACCCCTAGGTCCTGCAGCTTACTCTTTGCCACTGGCATTTTTTTTTTTATTGATGTGTCTCTTAAGCGTTTTTAAATGTGTAAGTTTCCTTCCATCCCTTTCATTTCCTTAAAGTTTGTTGTAGCACCTGGCAGTTCGTCCCTCTGTCCTCCATGTTTCCTTCAAAGGGCAGTTGGACCCAGAGATGGGATTAAGCTCAGGTGGGACCCTTTGGCAGAAATGTAGGAGACATCTGTGTCTCTCAGGCTCCTAGAAACTGATGATGCTTGAGGTGTTTCCTGGTCTGCTTTTACTTTCATTCTTTACAGTTTTTAAGGGATTTAAAAAATTGTGGCATAACTTAATGCAGAAAGATGCCCTTATACATACAACTAGAAGTTTTATCTGTGAGCACATGTGATACCACCACCCGAATCAGGACATGGAATATCTTCCGCCCCTGGAAGGTCCTGACATGTGCCCTTGCAGGGAGTTCCCCAGTAGGACCAGCGTTAGTGTGCTCTCAGCACGCAGATCAGCATTGTCTGGGTGGGACTCATACAGTGCACACTCTGGGCTTTGACTTCTTTGCCTGTCCTCTGTACAGAGCCAGTACGTGTTACTGCATGTACCAGTAACTCCACCTTTGCAGCGCTGTGCTGCATGAAGCCCCACAGCGCACTTCCTCCTTTGCTCTTGGCAGCCATTGGAATGGCTGTGTCTCGGTTATAGAAAACTTTTAGTGACATGTGGGAACATGGGTGATCGGCTCCTGACAGCCTCTCCTGTCTCTGCAGCTTGTGTTTGACTGCCAGCCAGGAGACATCTTTGGCTGTGTGGCCGACATCGGCTGGATCACAGGACACAGCTACGTGGTGTATGGTCCCCTCTGCAATGGAGCAACCAGCATCCTTTTTGAGAGCACCCCAGTTTACCCTGATCCTGGTGAGGACTGGAAACCCAAGTAGGCTCCCCTGGAGGAAGCTTGAGAAAGAAGAGGTTCACGGGAGAATGAAGTGCAGCCTTCACTCTGGCCTGGCTGTGCTTTATGGCCTAGCTGCTGAGCCTTGGGACCTGCTAGGTGGGCCGGACTGGGGGCCTTGTCTACACGAAGATCAGACAGGCAGTAGAACGGCGTCCAGTTTGGCACTGGAAGCTGTTTCAGGACCACTCACTCCAGTATTCTCTAACTTAAACTGCCTGCTTTAGGCCTTCCCCTTATCCCTGCGCCTCCCACCTCTATGGCCACCTGACCAGATCCAGCCCTCCCTTGAAGCCGCCCTTGAAGGCTGGGCCAACTCCCAGCCTTCTCCGGCCCCGCAGATGGAGGGGGCTTTCTACAGCCTGCCTCTTGTGCCTTCAGAGCTGTTCCAGCAGTGTATCAGACATGGCCTAGAGCCACCTCCATGCATTGATTTCACTTGGAGGATGTGGCATGTCTTACTAACCTTGGCATCTTCATTCCCATCAGCACAGTGTCCCCAACATTGGTTTCAATATAATCAAAAGGTGGTAGCCCTGCTAGAAGTCTCTTGCCCACACGTCCCACAGCACTGACAGTTTATGTGTAGAATGTCCTTGTCACCTCCCCTTGCTCCTCTCCAGCCCCCCACTGGGGCTGGATATGCTCTGGGAAGTATAGGGAACAAAGCTAGGGGTCAGAGCCGTGTCTTAAGTGGGGTTGCAGGCATGTCACTTCAGCCACATGAAGCTCAGTTTCGCTTCCCATGTAGAGAGCCATGGTGGTGAGTTTTTGGGGTTTATGGGAAATGAGGTGAATGTGTGCTGGGCATTTGCCTGTTCCTTGGGGTGCACACAGTGGTGGCCTGGCTACACTATTCTAGGGGAAGCACCAGTCACCACTTTAGAGACCAATTAAATGCAACTGAACACAAGTTAAATCTTAATGCTATCGGGTTCTTTTTTTTTTTTTTTAAGATTTATTTATTTTTATTGTTTGAGAGAAGGTGAGAGACAGATAGACAGAAAGACAGAGAGAAAGAGGGAGGGCCCCGAGCAGTCTCCATAGTTGTACACCATTACCGGGTAGTTGTAACATAGTTTCATTCCACACAGGTAGACGTAGGGCCGCACAGAGTGGGAACCGAACTGGGGCAGTTCATTGTATAGGCCACGGTCAGGATTCGATTTCTGGACCTTGCAGTTGCAAGGCAAGCACTCAACCTGTCGAGCTATCTTGGCATCCCTTGTCGGGCCATTTTTAAATTCATAGTAACATACTTTTAACTGATTCCTCTGGATGTCATGTGGAATACTCCATGTAGATGCAGCTGTCCAGAGCCAGGCCAGGGCTGCTCACAACAAGGTCAGCCTGCGGATGGGAATGTGCTGGAAGATAGATGTTGAATCCTATTTTTGTAAACAATGCAGGTTTTTGCACGTATCCAGTACCCAGTACTGTTCATTGATCTCTAAGTAGGTCAAAATAGATACTATCTGGTGGGCTATCAGACTGACCGAATTGGGCTCTTTTTGTAGGTCGATATTGGGAGATGGTGCAGAGGTTAAAGGTCAATCAGTTCTATGGTGCCCCGACAGCTGTCCGGCTGCTGCTGAAATATGGTGATACCTGGGTGAAGAAGTACGATCGGTCCTCCCTGCGGACCCTGGGGTCAGGTGAGCTCCACTCTGGCTGGAGAGTGTGTGCATGTTGTCTGTAAATTATTTTAATCATGAAAGCTACCTGGCCATGTCTGTAATGAATTCAACCACTGCCAGGCCACACTGAGTAGGAAGCAGAGGCCCCTCCCTGGAACCCACAGCTTTGAACTGTGTGGGGCACAGCATTACAGGCACTTCATGTCCCTCGGTTTTGTGCTTCATCCTTTTTAAGAATCCTTACCAACTTGGTAAGTAAGGCCTGAGCCCTTTCTTTGCTGGCTGCATGGGATTGCCCTGGAATCAACTGTATTTCATTCAGTGTTCCCCTGATGTTAGGCACCATTTATTTCCAAGCACTGTAATAAAGGTCATTCTTTGCTGGGTGCTACTCTCAGTTTTGATATTTCCAGGCTGGTAGTTGCAAGATCAAAGGTTGCCTCCATTTGTACTTTTGATCTTGCCACGTCACAGGAAAGCTTTTGGTAAAGGGGAAATGGGTTTAGTTCAGACGGTAAAATACCTATAGTTATTTCACATTTATATACCTAAAGAAGTGATCACCGTGTCAAGTCCAGCAGCCAGCTGACACCTCACCATGCTATCACAATATTGACTGTTCACCATGCTATATATCAGTGGTTCCCAGCCTTTTTGGTACCAAAGGACCGGTTTCAGGGAAGACAGTTTTTCCATGGACTGGGGTTGGAGGATGGTTTTGGGGTAATTCAAGTGCATTACATTTATTGTGTACCGTACTTTTATTTCTATTATTATGTTGTAATATATAATGAAATAATTATACAACTCTAGGGTTCGTGCTCCTATGAGAATCTAACGCTGACACCGATCTGACAGGAGGGGAGCTCAGGTTGTCATGGGAGTAATGGGGAGAAGCTGTAAATACAGATGGAAAGAGTTGTAAACCTGGAACCTATATAATTTTACAGACCAATGTAACCCTAATAAATTTAACCTTAAAAAAATATGGTTGAAAAAAAAAAATATGGTTGAAGCTTCACTCGCTTGCCCGCCACTCACCTCCTGCTGTGCAGCCTGGGGAGTGGAGGGGTTGGGAACCCCTTCTGTATATCGCATCCTCATGACTGACTTGTTTTATACCTGGAAATGTTAACCACTTATTCCCCTTCACCCCTCCCCCACCCCTTTTTAAATTTTTCAATCACAGTTCACATTCAATTTCATATTAATTTTACGTGTACAGCATAATAGTTGGACATTTATATAGTTTTAAGAAGTGATCCCCCTGACTAGTCTAGTACCCACCTGGCACTATACATAGTTATTACACTATTATTAACTGTATTCCCTATGCTGTACTTTATATCCCCATGACTACTTTGTAAACTACTAATTTGTACTTCTTAATCCCTTCCCCTCTTTGACCCAACCCCTAACCCCCCTCCCATCTGGCAACCATCAGAATGTTCTCTATATCTGTGAATTTGTTTCTGTTTTGTTTGTTCGTTCATTTTGTTCTTTAGATCCACATACAAGCCAAATCACATTGTATCTGTCTTTCTGTCTCACATACTCCACTCAGCACAGTACCCGCCAGGTCCGTCCCTGCCTGCATAGCTGGCAAGAACCCATTCCCCTCCATGGCTGAGGAATATTCCATTGTATATATGTACCACCTCCACTTTATCTGTTCATCCATCAACAGACACCCAGGCTGCCTCCATATCTTAGCTATTGTAGACAGTTCTACAATGAACATATGGATACACACGTCCCTTCAAAATAGCAATTTGGGTTTCTTAAAACACATACCTAGAGGTGTGATTACTGGGTCCTTCTTTGTCTCTTTTGATAGCCTTTGTTTTAAAGTCTGTTTTGTCTGGTATAAATATTGCTATCCCAGCTTTGTTTTGTTTTTTTGTTGTTGTTTTTAGAAGATTTATTTTATTTTATTCTTTTTTATTTTTTTTGAAAGAAGTTAGAGAAGAGGGAGGGCCCAGAGCAGTCTCCATAGTTGTACTTCATTAGTTGTGACATAGTTTCATTCCATGAAGGTGGATGTGGGGTTTCCCAGTATCCACTAGTGCTGCAGTGGCATCTTCCTGCCTCCTTGTGGGCATGTGTGAATGCAGGGGTGACACACCAACACCCAGCACGTGTGTGACCAACATGGAACACCCCAACCAGGACAGGCGTCGGTGAGCTGCTGTGTCGTGGATGGTCCCCACAGGAGAATATTTCAGTATTCAGCAATAGTGTGTCTAAGCCGGCAAGTTCTAGCTGAGTGATAGTGGTGTGGGTATTTAATGAGGGTAGTGTCTTAGCAGTTCAGGCTGCTACAAGAAAACACCACAGATTGGGGGCCTAAAAACTACAGGAGGTTAGCTCTACAGTTGTGGAGAGAGGGTATAGGCGTGGTTGAGTTCTGGTGATGGCCCTCTTCCTGTTTCAGACAGTGCCTTTTGGCTGAGTCCTGACATGGTGAAGGGTGAGGGAGCTCTGTGGGACCTCTTTTAAAATAATAATAATACTAATGTTTCCTGTGGGTTCCACTCTCATGGTCTCAGCATCTCCCAAAGGCCCCACCTCCTAATGCCATGATCTGTGGGGATTAGGATTTGAACATGAACTTGGGGGACATACACAGTCAAACCACAGCAGGTAGACACAGAATCGGCAATAAAGTCATAGAGCCTAAGCACTTTTCCCCTTTCTATTGAGGTACAAAATACAGCTAAGCCCTGTATAACATAGTACTTCTATGACAACGTTTCACTCTAACATGGTTCGAGAATTGGGAGAAACCCTTGTATAGCACAGCATCCTAGAACATGGTTTCACTCTAACATGGTTTGAGAATTAGAGAAATCCCCACAGACACTTCTCTCGTGAAGACATACATATGGCCAACAGATATATGAAAAAATGCTCCACTTCACTAGCAATTAGGGAGATGCAAATAAAAACCCACAATGAGATACCATCTTACACCTGTTAGAATGGCTATAGTCAGCAAGACAAGGGATAACAAGTGCTGGAGAGGCTGTGGACAAAAAGGAACCCTCATACACTGCTGGTGGGAATGTAAACTGGTACAACCACTATGGAAGGCTGTATGGAGATTCCTCAAAAAATTACGAATGGAATTACCATATGACCCAGCCATCCCACTACTGGGCATCTACCCAAAAAACCTGAAAACCTTAAT